>UCOM01002877.1:0-22086 GCA_900474385.1 Ormyrus pomaceus | reverse complement strand
TCTATTTATTGATTTCGTTTTGAACAAATAGATAATGTATCAGCCAACGAATGAAGTAAACAGTAGCAGCCGACGCGCCTGCAGTGTTACATTACAGTACATGTGCCATAACATTAGGGTGCATTCTCATTGTCGAATCCTGACTGTCCTGACGCGTCATAGACATCACATACCATGTATTTCGTAGTACATTTCGTATTATGAATCAGAAAATTAAAAAAATAAAGCCTTATTCATTTTTACGAAATTTCATTAAAAATTCGTTTTTTTTTGGTTTTATTATTTAAAAATTAAGAATTGAAATTTTTTCATTTTGACTCTAATGAATGCTTTTACACATTCTTTGATACTTCTAGAACACATTTCAGAAATAAAAAAAATGAGTTTTTTGGTGATTTTAGAGTGTACCCTACCCTTAAAAAGTAATAAAAAAGGGGATTTATTGAAAATGTCTCCTGCGGGACTCAATTTGAGATATCGCTATAAAACTGAAATGTTCTAATACGAAGTGCCAAACACTACAACTTCTCAAAGGCTTTTGTTTCTAAACTCAAAGATGCAAGTTTAAGACCATTTTAAGTCAGCGAAACATTAAACAAGTGAAAAAGTGCTTTATTTTTAACAATATAATTATTAATAAAAAACTGGAAAATTATTTTAAGAACAAAACTCTCTGTAACTTTTTTTTAAACGTAATCACCAAGCTGCGTGCACAATGGATCCAATGAAAATTGCTCTACAGGAGACATTTTGAAGATAGAAAAGGTTGATTTTGAGAAAATCAAAGATTCTCACAGAAACACTTTGAAAGTTGTCTTACTTGGGCAGTCCAAAATTTTCCAGCTCCATACAGTACTCCTTTCTTCTTTCTCAGTAAAGTTTTTGAAGATTGCTCATACTTAACTGCGGACTCAGCAACAGCATTCACAACTGCTATTTCAATTCTTTTCTTGAACACTTCACGAACACTTCTTTTGGGCACTTTCTCCAAATAAGTGTATACAAGCTTTCACTTATTCTTACGCAGCACAACAACAATTTTTAAGATATTCTTTCGAGTTCAGCAAAGCTGATGCCAATAGAGTTTATACTCCCAACAATTTTTTTTTTATTTACTAAAAATGGAGAATTCTTTTTCACAGCAACCCGAGGATTTGAGAAACTTTCTCTTGCAACATGGTCACAACACAAGCATTTCAAAGCCATTTTTAATAAAAATACAGTAGATACACTGGTTTCTATTGTCAAAGATGTTTCACTGCACTCACTTCAATCTTTTTAAATAACTGAATTATTAAAGATTTATGAAATTATAATAGAAAAAATATATTGGGCTTATATAATGCAATAAATTTCGAAAATGCGTAATAAGAATAAATAGAGCACGTCTAAATTTAATTAGTATTCTTAGAAGATTTATATAAAGATACGAAAAATAATTTACCTAGATAGGTTTTTTATCAGGGAATGTATTGATTTTTCTTATCTATTTATTTCAGCTGTAATGTGATAAAATAAATTGGGAATCCCATTTAGTCAGGAAAGCTGTTCGGTCGAAACTTTGAACAGTATTGTCGCAATTTTACTTCATTTTTTAGTTACAGTCAGTTTAATATACTATATTCAACATGTTCTCTTTCTTGAATATTTTTATTATTGCATTGATGCTTTCAATCAACATTAAATTAAGTGAGAAATATACAAATTTTAATTATTCGCAAATTTAAAAATTTCTAATTATTATTATTAAAATAAACAAAAATTTAAATTTGTCACATTTAAGGTTCTGCAGTAATTTGTTACCAATGTAATAGTGAGGAAAATAGCGAATGTAATTCAAAACCTAGGCAGAAAAAATATAAAGTAGACTGTGAAGATATTAAACAGCTTAATAGCAAGATTCAAATCGGATCAGGTATGTATTATTTTGTAAAATATCGGGTGACGTTTATAATAAGGATTTTTTTATATAAATATTCAAGTAAAAATACTGACTAAATTATTATTTAATTAATTTTATTACTATTAATATTAATATCAAATATATATATTGAATTGATTTAAAATTAAAATTTGTGTCACAAATAATTTGTATTTATTTTAAATAACATTATTACTATAAATTTAATCCTGTAACGTCCAAAGATTCATTGTTTATCAACTCTCAGCCTTAACCTTCTGCAACTTTGTCCAATGTTATTTTGTTAAAATTTGGTTTTCAGGGTCGGAAATTACAAAATCCTAACCCTGGTAGCAAGTTTCCGATAAGTTCTAGCCAGAATTCTAGATTCCAGATAGATCCACTAGATAGAATCTAATTAGAATTGTAAGAGGATTCTAGCACAAATATCGGTAGAATATACCAGAGCCTTGGCGCATGCACTGCAATATCAGAATTATCTAATTCTTAATTTTTTTTATTAAAATAAAAAAATATAAAGAATGCAGTAATTATTCCGATGATGATATTTAGGTAGTGCGCTCCGTATAAGTTTTCGGGGTCTAGGTATCGATTTACTTTGAGGTTGCTATCTCTAAATATCAGGTGGCTCATCATGAAGTTTAGATAGTGCGCTCCGTAGTTTTCCGAGTCTATGGACAACATCAGCTGGGAGAAAGTGCCCTCAGATAGCGTCCTCAAGGTGAATCGACACCTAGACTTCGAAAACTGCGGAGTCCACCACCCGAACATCATCATCGGCGACCTGGTACTTGGAGATAGGCACGTTAAGGTAAATCGACACCTAGACCTCGGAAACTACGGAGCGCGCCAGCAGACATCATCGTCGGTGAACAAGTGCCGTCAGACAGCGTCCTCAAGGTGAATAGACCCCGAAAGCTACGGAGCGGTAAAAAGTATCGGTAGAACAAAAGTAGCACTCTAAACTTATTTTTAATTTTATTAAAATTGTATGAAATAAATTTATTAAAGAATTATCACATTATTTCTATTTTTTATATCATTATATTAAATACTATTATGATTAACAATTTTTTTTGTTAATATTTAAATTAAATTAAAACTAGAAAATATAAATAAATGTAATAATTGTTCAATAAACTTATTTCAGATAATTTTCAAAAATTATTAGAACCTATAGTCTGGTTCTACCGATATTATCGGTAGAATTCATGTTCTTCGTATAGAAAATACTAGCGAGTATTTATTAATTAAATCTAGCTAGAATGTGAAAATCTAGCTAGATTCTAGCGATATTATCGAAAACTTGCTACCAGGGAAGAATTCAAGATACCTTATGATTCAGAGAGGTTGCATAATACAAACAAATTTCAAAGAACAATTACTGCTTGGAATTCCCCGAAGAATGCGGAGGAATTCTTTTAAGACGTTTTTTTGTATTTTTCGAGAAGTAGCAAAGTCCAAAAATCTAATAATATCCCAAAAAATTTTGAAAATATTCATACGTATTTCTTGGCTGATTTGGTACATTTTTTGCTCTATAATATTTATTCGTAAAGTTGATTCTCTTCTAGTAAATAAATGCCAAAGTTCTATTTGGCACTGCCTTGTTTGAACGGACATTTTGAAGCGGCCATTACACGTAGATTTGAAAACTGGAATGCCGCATTTTAAAGGCAAGAAAAAAAGATCCCTGCTTACAAAATTTTTGTTTATCTAGAGATATTAAAACTTATAGAAAATATGAATTTTCTACAAAAAAGAGGTGGAAAATTGTCTTCTTTTATTTTAAATCGAAAAAACTTCTGAAAGAGAATACTTAAAAATAGTCGGAAAGGTGATTTAAAAAAAAATCGATAAATGCTATATATTTCTAAGGGGCTAAAGTCAAAGTGAAAAAGAAGATACTTTAGGCGTTAAAGGGTTGAAACAGATAATTATTTATAAATTGACTATTATAAAAAATTGAATTAATTCATTACCAACATTATTGCTTTCAGTTGGATTTTCTATTAACAATACACAAGCTTTAGCAACTGAATCAGTAAGGTGTTACAAGGTTGTACTTATGGGTAAGTGAAATCACTATTCTTTTCACTTTTCGCGTTTTCTTATGTTAAAATTAAGACAATGCTGAAAATAAGGATCTAATTAATTAAAAAGCATTATCTAGTTCCTTCGTTGTGCAATGCATCCGTTCAATTTGATAATATATAATCCCATGAAAATTTTTAGATTTATATGAACAGACAGCTACATGGAGAGGTTGTGGAATTTATCCTGACGGTTGTGTACAAATGACGCAAGCAGCAGCGAAACAATCAGGAATTGGCATTGAATTGTGTCAAAGTTGCGAAGGTAATTACTGCAATTCGTCTTCAACAATCAGAGTTGGATTTTACAGCCTGTGCAGCGCTCTTTTCGTGATCTTATTTACTTGGAAATGAGACTCTGAAATAATCTATCTGTAGATTAAAAAAACTTTGTAAATGTTCATTTTATATATCACAGACATATTAAACGAATACACTGTTGTCAACTTTTTGATTACTTATTGAATATAAAGCCATAATTGAGACATTATAATTTTATAAAAAAAAGTATGTAATTAATAAAAAAAATGAAATAAAATTATTTCAAGTCTTCTATGGGTACTTAAAAAGGTTCATTTACCCAACCGCGCGTTTATGAATATACTTGCTTCAATTGAAATTCTCGGAAATTCTAATCTTGCTTGAATAACTATTCATTACCATAATTATATATCCTTTCTGGTATTAACATATTTGACTTACCACTCGCATCGCTTTTGAAATGAAATTATACATTCAATTTACGCTAGACTTTAATTGCTTCTTAAATGTAACCACTTCAACTTTTTCTCCTTTATTTTTAATTGTTTTTGTACATAATTAAAATAAAAGATTTTAAATTTTAAAATGCTATTTATCTTTCAATATTTTACAATAAAGAATGAAAATGAATTCACATAAAGTATAATTAAAATTTGTTTAAAAACCAAAGTATAGGTTTCATTAGAATGCAAAATTTTTATTTCAAAAGATTATACAAACTAATTCTTTCAAATACAAAATGTGAATATAAATATTTTTTTAATACGAACTTACAAATTTTATTGTTGATTGAACACAATCAAAATATATTTCCGCAACGGTAATTATATTGTATAACCTCTCAGAACAACATTCAATTTATGTAAAAATTAAACAAAAGAAAGTACTGAAATCAATTTCTAAGTAGTCAAGTATATAAGTATAAATTCGTGTACGTTTTGATACTGTTACTTTTATTATCATATATTTAACACTTAACAATCAATTTTCAAAAAAATATTTTACTATTTTAATCTTGAAATAATATTTTATGTTATAAGTGTGTAAAGGAGCTGCTGATCGCAGGAGTCGGGTTTGAAAAAGACGTGTGCGATAATCGCTACGAATACGCATCTGTATATTTACTGCGTCCCTAAACAGCTTGTGCAAACTTCCATTTATTTACTTTCCGCACGCTTCTGAATAGTGTGGGAATACGGTACTATAAGAACTGAAATGAGTGCGTAAAATCGAACTTTACGCACACTGTTTAAAAAAATAGCTTTGCAGAGATACTTCCGGGCCCGTCTTCAAAAAGTTCATATGATATCTTACACTGAGAAAAATTGTTTAGGAGTAGAGTACATTACTCAACAATTTCGCAAAATATACTACGCTTATTGGGCACCCAACTTGATTCGGGCCCGAATCATCTATGCGCACGCGTTGCATACACTATTTTTCGATTCGCTACACTTAAAGTCCAACTTTATGTATTATGGAATTTTTTAAAATCGCCTTTACGCTCCCGATATCGAAAAATATTGTTTGATACACGTTAGAAATATGATTCTTGGAAGAGGGGGAGTTTAGCGCCCAAGCGAAGCGAGGCTAATCAAATTTGTCGCACTTGTATCGAAAACTACTATTGCTAAACTTCGTGCTTAAAGTTCGATTTCCGATGCCCCTATTACGTACGTAAATTATCTGATTTCCACATTTTTAAATTTCACTGCGCGAAATACTTACTTTGCACAGTCAGCGTAGGATACTATTTTTAAATGTTTGCGCACAATTTCGTGTTTGACGCCCTATTACTTAAGTAAAGTATACGGGAACCACAGTTGTTTCTTTCAATCAGAAACAATTTAATACATGGTTTATATTTTTAAATAAAAGCATTTAGTAATGTTTTGTTGCGAAAGTAAAGTTCAAAGTAAAATAAACAATTCAGAAACATGTTCCTACTTAAATTAAGAAGAAGAGCTTTGAAACTTCTTTCGTTTAAGCTCGAAAGACGAGGTAAAGCAAATGAAAGATTGATGTTGCTTTTCCCAATGTTCCACTCATATCGTCATCTTTTCCCGACTCATAAAACAGCTACGCGCTTTATATTTCTTCATCTAAACGGAGCTGCCTTTCTTCTCGGCTGTATTCTAACGTCTTCCTCCTTTCTTCCTCCCTTTGCCGTGAAATCCCACCAGATCGGCCGGATGCTCGGCAAATATATGTAGTAGAACAAACCCATTTTAAGTCAGACCCGGCCGCTGTGCGCCTCTTTATTACACGCGCGAGATACTGCTTTACATATTTATGAAAAATATTAATTCGTGCGCTTAAGAATACGACTTTCGATGCAAAATAGAAACGATCGCATTTGCATGGGTCGAGCTTAAAGAGAAATTGTGAGAAAGCTTCGGGAGATTAGGCGAGTACTTACGAAAGACCGATGTCGCGAGCGAGCTTGATTAAAAAAAAGAAAGGGAGTTGTATGGGGAATCGATATTCACTGTTGCAAAATCGATTTCGGCGTTTTTGAATTTACAATTTTATTCATGAAGCGTATGGAATTTCATTATTTTCTACATTATTAATTTGGAAATTGAGAAGATTAATAAGTCGACGTTATTTGTTATTGCCGTTTTATTGGTTTAAAAATGCAGCTAACTTGTGACGAATTCTTAAAGAAAATTAGTATTCGACTTTCAACTCAAATCATATATTTATTTACTTTTAAGATAATTAAGTTACTAATTTTGAATGCGCCTCATTAAGAATGTTTATAATGACAAATAACAATTGTTCAAAATAAACATTGAATTGAGCAATAAATATTCTCACGAAACTGGCGCATAAATGAGCATTTAGCAGCGAAAGTGAATCTAGCGCCCAAAATATCTATGTCCAGACTCATGAAACATTCCGAATTACGCTCTCGACAGGTGAAACAAGGGTTGCGAAAGCGCCGTCGCAGATGCCTCGAGCCTGAAATCGGCGCACGACACGACACTCTCCAGGCGCGAACGAGCGGGAATCAACGATTAAAAATCGACGGTTGCCCTCATAAAAATACCATTGAGTCACCGGCAATATAACAGCGGCATACCGGCCGAAACACAGCGCTGCCCCGTCGCACATTTTGCGCTTGATAATGGCCCGGCAAACGGGCCGAGGGTAGTTACGACTCTCGCGGTCTGGACCGGGTTCCGCTTCATACGAGAATAACGTACGTACACACACACATACACACACACATACACACACACACATGTCAGCGAGCAACAAGGTGCGAGCTCGACGAAGCTCGCGCGAAAAAAGAACAACGGAGAAAGGGTGGGAGAGGTGTGGCGGAGGAAATTCACGCGGCCAGCTAGATAATTATGCCACTGGCGAGGAACCCCTTTTCTTCTGTCCGGGAACGAGATATTCCCATTTGCGCTACGCGCCTCGTTGATTTATGTCATTTTCTTGACTAATGTGCATGATAAATATCTTTTAAGCTAAAATGAAAGTCTTTTGTGGATTTTTTTGCATTCTTTCGTAACGAATAAAGTAGTTTTTACAACTTAGAAATAACTTTGCAATGTTTCGAAATAATTAAGTATTGTTGAATTAAAGGGCCTCTACTTCGAATACGAATTATAATAAAGTGTTTTGTGAACTCCTTTAATTTCTCTCTTTATTGTAGTGAAAAGATTTTCTCTTTCAAATAATCTGGTTCAATATTCTATGTTGAGTATTTTTTTGAAAATATAAATATTTGTTGTATTTAATAAATTCATACATATTTAAAAAAGAAAATTCTATATTTTTCCTTTTAATAACTCTTTAACACGAACAATTTTGGGTTGTACAAGTTAATTAATAAACCGATGCCCTAAAAAATAATGAAGAGAACCATTTAAAATTAACCTAGGTGAATCTTTGTCTTGTCTAAAAGTATCTGCTTAAATTATGTTCTTATGCCATGATAATTCAAGGAGACAAGGTCAGTGTAGTAACTGTCGCTCTTTTTCCCCTTAGCGTGACTAACTAACCTACATTTTGGGCTCATCGTGAGACGAGTAAACAAATTTTTTGTATACAAGAAACCCCGTACAAAATTATTCTGTACTTTATTACAACTTTAAATACCGACATTGCAAGTTTTTGTAATCACATACCCAATGAACTTCCCTAATAGAATTTTATATCTAAGTGAAAGGCGTCGAGGAGAGAAAGACAAGTAGATGATTAGATGATGACAGCGAGGGAAAGATAAAATAAGGAAAGCTTGAGGGGTGGAAGGAGGTCATGAATAGATGGAAACAGGCACAAACGCTGAGAGCGGGTTAGACGAAGATATAGCAGTCTAGTGAGATTTGCGAAAGAGGGAGGACGAAAGAGACAGAGCGAGGGGTGGACGAGGTGGCGATGGTGGCGAAGGCAGGACCGAACTGGCGGAACGCCGAATAATTAAACCGGCTAATGTTCGTGCATTACGGCAAACGATGACGCCGTCGACGCCTGGGGTACCCCTGAAATTTGCCTGCAGTAAACCCTGACGTTTTCTACTCTCCCCCGCCTCTATCTCTCTCTCTCCCTGTCTCTCTCCCACGCTATCACTTGCCTCTCCCCTCCCGCAGCTGCGCGCAGTGCTCGGAGAAAACACTCGTTTGCATTCCTTTTGAAATCGACCGCATTAAGGGTCTGGAAAATCTGTCTCTCTCCATCTCGCTTGCTCTTCTCTCTTTCTCTTTCCCTCTTTTGCCAATCGCGTATTAAGTTACGGAGCTGAGACATTGCGCAATTCGTCACGCTGATTTTACCTTCTTCAGATACTACTTCCACGTCGGATGCGCAAAGGGAATTGAAAATTTCCAACCAAGTTCTCGCTTATTACCGATTATTCATCAGAGTTAATCGTGGGCTTTTAAGAAATTTTCAAATGCTCTATTTGTTTGTTGAATTCGTTTAACTGTGAAAGCTTGCAAAATAATTTCTGCTTCTAATTTAAATAGAAAAATAGATAACAACTTGAATGTCACCATATTAATGCTAACTCTTCAGTATTATATTGCCAAAAAGCTATTATTTCAAGAAAAATTTTCCTTTTGTTCAGCATTACATTCAATAAGATAACTAACAAAATACAGCATCCTCGAAATTGCATTCTCATTCAATCAAGGAAAAACGAGTTACAGGTAGCTGGTATAAATTGTCTTTTTGCGGAAATATCGAAGTAAAGCCTCTGTCAGAAAAGTTGGAACTATCCAGCCTTGAGACATGACCATATAGAGAGTAACCGCTTGGAAGTAATAGAAATCTAGGTTTTCAAAAGCCATCGCAAAGGGAGTTAAGTTGTTTTCCAGATAATGCGAAAACTTTGGGCGCTTAGGAAAAAAGTATTTTGGTTTTGTCATGATCCTTCCGATCGATGGATATTGAACGGAGAAAACAGATAGCTGGTGATAGGCAATCTGAGAGACTACATTGAAAACATTTCCAATAAGAAAAATGTATACGTATATGTATTCACGAGTATAGGTAAGTGAATCACTGTAGATGCAATTCTTACAGCGAGAAAAAATTCCAAAAATTTAAAAGAACAATAAAATTTTCAGAAACATTATTTTTATAAAAAAAAAAAAAAAAAAAACAGTCTAATGTATGCTAATTTCTTTTCTTGGTAATGTAAGAGTAATACAATAATATCGTCACCGGAAATTGAAAAACTTGAGCAAATGAATCAAAAGATTTTATCAAGTAAAAATATCAATATTTTACAGAGTTAAAAAAGTTAGTTGAACAATCTTCATCTACCCAGAAGCTTCAATTTTAAAAATATCGTTGAATTAAAGCAATAATTGTCATTACCATCTTTTTCGAGCGGCTGCTTATCCTTTCAAGTAACATCCACGAAGCTCGCATATGCGAGGCATGCCCAGACAGAGGTAGAAACGAAAACCGGGACAAATTGCTTTCGCAGAATTTCGCGAATGAACGTCTCTTACGCGCGACATAACGTGCGCCGAGAGTTAAGCGTTCCTTCGGGAACGTTGACGGTTAAGAATGAAGAGAGAGAGAAAGAGAAGGAGGGAAAGAGGATAACATTGCGCCGCGAACTTTTCCACCTCTATCCAAAAGGAGTCCTTGGCATCGAGGAGCGAGGTATCTTGAACTCTCGAGAAAGAGAAGTCAGGGAAAAAACGCATTACCGCTAAATCGTTTTCCTCACTTTTTTGCTTCCCTCTTTCCCACGCGGGCCACGACTACAGATGCATGCCTAAGAATTGCGATCGCGTCTTAATCGAGGCCGTACGTCACACTGTTTTTATTTGTGAAAGCGAGCGATGACTTACGAAAGGGGGAATGGTTATTAAAAGCGGAAGCGGGGAATGGTTTTTAAAAGGAATAATTGCATAAATAGTAATATATTTTTGTATAAATAATTTTTCACTCGAGTCTTAAAAGCAGTTATAATTAAATTTTGGAATTAATTATAAAAGATTTTAATGAAAAATATTTAAAGAGTTTTGTGCATCAAAAGAGCTAGTAATAAATCTTTTCCGAGGTAATTATTTTTCAGATAATTATTCATATTTCGTCCAGCAATCAAATTTGATATTACCTTTATGATGATATGAATTTTGTTAAGTAAACATAACTAACAAGCTAATAATCACGGATTAGATTATGAATTTCATCCGAAGAGAGCCCGCTGTCGTAATGTACGTTAGGTCAAAGCATACAACGAAATGCTGTAGGCCAGAGAGACGGTATTACCCCGAACAATATCTCAAGACATTAATCCAAGACGAGGGTTACATATTGCTAGTCGAGACTGCTACTGTCGCGCCGGCAACGCTCGTGCACACGGCGCACCTTCATTTCCCATTCAATTACCGTCGCTCGTTTACGCGGAGGTGACTGGGTAGGCAGGGGCCCCGGCAAGACCGTATTCTCGCGACATCCACGCGGTCAGTTCATTTCGCGTAATTCAATGGTGGCTCCGCTATCGCCGCTGAATTTCAGCCAGACGGAGGGGAGACGAATCGGGTGAACTGGCTTTTTATCGTGTCTTAAAACCGGCTGATCCAATGAATTATTTATTTGTTTCTTCTCGTAAAATTAGATGATTATGAAAGTTTTAATAAGAAAAGAAATTGGTTCAACTTAAGTCTGAAATATTGATGCAGCTCTAAAGCTTGTCTATCGCGGTTTTAATCAGTTTTAATGTAATCCAATTTAATTAATTTTCTAGATAAGAATTAACTCTATTATCTAAAACTTATTATTAAATTATTATCTGCTTGCCGCTTTTATTAATTTGATCGCACAATAATACTTTGATTATTACGCAATATACTTCTAGAAAAGCATTTTCTTAATAACTGCATTCGAAACGAGAATCTTCCAAGAAAGAGAAAGAAGTCAAATTCGCGAAATTGAAGAGATCGTATCTCTGTACCTTTCTCGATGCTGAAACGCCCCGGGCGACTGCTCCTACCGCTGCAGCCCGTTTTTCAGTATGGGTGGGAGGAAAGGCGACATCCCGTTGCCGGAAGTGCATAGGAATCAAATATAGAATACGATACTTCGCCGACGTTCCATTGCCAATTTCCGTACGGAGAAATCGACGTTATGCCGAGGTACAAAAAGAAGACAATGGAGGAATGAAAAAAGTAAGCACGTCCGCACTCGATGCAATTGCACGGTTATACCCTTAGCTTCAATGGAAAAATTATCTTCGCGCGATTTCCTAGTTGTTTAGGGGCGACTATTCTACTTCTCTATTATCGTGAGCTATAGCAATAATTTCGAATTCCAGTTCAAAAAATTTTTTGTTTTATCGATGTTATTATCGTAAGCCTTAAGTTAGTTATTGACAACTCTTTCACACAATATACAAGTTAAAAGATAGCCTGACTCATTGCGATAATAATGGTTTTATCTCAAGTGATTGCCAACATCAAATGACGCGCAGTATTCTTCAGGCTGATTCATTGCCAAGATATTGAATTTTTAAGATTAAATATAAAATTTTCGTCCATCGAAGACTAAAGTTATAAAAATTTACCGGTTATAGTTCAATTTGATTAGATTAAACTAAATATTATCTACTAATACTGAGCGGTTTGTCTTTGTTGACGAGGTGCGTGGCTTTAGAGGAGGCGGAATAGGTATAGGGTATGCGGTCTAGGATCGAGAAACTTTGTAAAATTATTGTTTAATTATTCCAAAATCTAACCACCGAAGCCAAACCAAGTACTGTGTTCGTCTGTCCACTGCTGAATATGGGATTTTGAGAAATAGTTAATACACAATTTGAATTTACGTTTAGATTTATTTAAGATTTCTTCCAAACACTTTGGAAATATTATACTTGACATTCAGAAAATTAACCAATCACTTTTTACATTTTTACTGGTACTTTAGAACAAATTTTTAACAAACGATCACGGCCGATGCTAGTCTGCAACTAATAGAGTTTATGAATTTGAAAATCGGCACAGCATGAATGTTGAGATGCAAAGAAATATTGAGAATTTTATCTGTCGCGGACACGCACATGGCTTTACAATAACAGGGTCTTCGAGCCATGAACGCCCGGTGTGACTTACTCTCTTTCCTATCAAGTGAGTGCCGACTCAATTTAGCGCAAAATTCGGTAGTAAACAAGGGCAATTAGTCGAAGTTTAGCGCAGGTGTTTACATAGTTATTGCGTTATAAAGAAATCATGCGCCGAATTAGATTGATATCTCCGTTAGTTAATTTATGCGCACAAATGTGTCCCAAGAGAAACGTCGATCTAGCTTTATAATAACAGCAATTCGTGACTTTGAACTTTGAATTTGATTTTGAACTTTATTGAGTCATTTATTTGATGACTCAATCTAGTTTTACAAATAATGATTCATAAGAAAATTCTATAATATATGAAAACAAAATGTTTTTTAATAATAATTAAAGAAAAGTAAAAAAGAAATTGCTTAAATTAATTAATGAGAACGGGGGAACGGGGTGGGGGGTTCTACTTATCAGTACGTTGCACCTGAAATAAAACTATAATTGAATCAAATAAAAAAATTCCTTCAAAATTGATTTTTATTGAAAAGAAAATAATTTCAGATTTATTTTTTTTTGTCAAAAATTATAATAGCACCATTATGGCTTTACATTACATAATTAATCGGAAAATTAATAATAGTGTATTCGTTTATTATTTCTGACACATGAAATGTATATTTCGAAAATTTTTCTAATTTACAGATATATTACTACATCTTATATGTAATCGTTTAATATTTCTGACACATAAAATGTATATATTTCCAAAATTTTATTTTTATATATTATAATTTTCAAGTAAATAAGATCATGAACAGAGCACTGCACAGGCTGTAAAATCCAACGCTGATTTTTGAGGACGAATTGCAGAAATCACCTTCACAACTTTGGCAAAAATCTACCTTCGCTCCTGAAATCACGACTAGTTGAATTACATTGCACGTTAAAGGATCGATTCCACAACCTCTTATGATGAATGATGTATCGTTGTAATCTAAAAATTTCCATGGGATATACTATATACTATATACTATTGAAATTGAGATTATATACTATATACTTTTGAAATTGAGGGGCTTGCACAACGACGGAATTAGATAACTTTTTTTGCATCCATGTGTCAAAAATTAGTATGTGCAAGGCAGGCGGGAAATCTACTAATTAGCACCCTTGGTACACAATTTAAATTAGACCTTTATTCGTCTGACATAAGGAAACGCGAAAAGGGAAAAGAATAGTAATTAAATAAGCAGAACGGAATTTTCTCTGCCTGTGAAAAATGTCGAATTCAATTTATTCGTTTTAGAAGTGCAAATATAACAAATCCAAAAACAACCCCTTCAATGGGGTAAAAATTACCCCTTTTACCTATTTTTTTTGTTTTGGAAGTGCAAATACATATTTTCGATGTATTTTTCGACGCTGAATCCGAATAACCCCCTCCCTCTTTTGAACACGGGCTTGGGACCGACTGTGGCAGTTTTGTTTCTTTTTTATTTTTTGTTTTTTTTTGTTTTTTTGTTTTTTTTTAATTTTTAAATTTTTTTTTATGAAAACTATAATTTACGGCAATGATGTTCAGGTGTGGATAATTTCGAAGCAAGGCTCAACACATAGAGTTTTACAACATACTTTACACTCATATTTAGATCGTCCCCTCTCTCTTAGCATATTGCATAAAACACATTAACGGAATATTGATTTATTATTTTTTTCATCTTGAACTGCGTTCAACGGCGGATTCAACCTGCAGCGTCGCAACCAATCAAGAGCGCGAAGAAGCATGAGTCGACTAATCAACGTTATCGACAGCAGCGCTAGAGAGAACCTAGATAAGCAATAGTTCGGCAGCCAGAGATCAGTCTCGATTCGGCTGGCCAAGCGGAATGTAAGAATTAGTTTAGGTTTAAGATTAATAATTATTCGCAATCTAGAATCACCGGACTTAGTACTAATTTTGCTTAATAGCCCAAGATTCATCGCGGAATTAATTAAATTTTAAATTCGTTTAGAAATATATTTCGACATCTTAATTAACGCGGAAATTTACTTTTGTTTTATAGTTCAGTTTTTCATTGTAATACGCGGAAAGTAAAATTCTGTCCAAGAGACCGGTGTCTCAAATTAGCGGTAAAAGTGTTCTTACTCGTGCTTTTTCCGAGAACGGAAAAATCACGTAGTGCGGAGAAGAACGCAATTTTTGTTAAGCGTATCTTCCGGAGCGGAGAATCCGAATATAGTGTAGGTCCGTGCGATCCAGCGTGTGTTGACTCGTGTTTCGTGGAATTGGAGACAAGGCGAGAAGCCGAAAAAACGCAGCTACAGATTTCGAGGTCCTAGCTCCTCGAGTGATAAAATTCATGCTTAATAATTGTATTGCACAGAAGCACATTCTACAATTTTTGTTTTCGCTTAAATACCATTTTTTTTTTTGTTCTCTTTGTACATTTATTAATGCGAACGGAATTAAAATTTAGCTTAGATTAGAATTAATATAAGATAGTTTTGTTATTTTGATATTATCAAACGGAAAATATAGCGGAAGATTTTCGCAAGTTACATCTATTTTTGTAAAGTATACAATTTTATTTCAAGTTTAGAAATAGCGTTAGAAACACTGTAAATCAAGTTTTCTTTCTATTGCGGAATTGTTAGAATAAAATAGTAGATATTTATATTTTTATAAGAAACTCTCGTATTTATTTTGTCGCTATCTAACCGCACGACCTGTCTTTAGCCCGGAAAGAATTTCAGCTATTCGTAACACAGAGAATTTTCAGTAAGCACCCGCTCTCTGACGGCTCAGTCGACGGGATATAATTTCAATATTTGTTAAGACTGAGCAAAATTAGAATGTTAATATTATTTTATAACGGAACTTCCTTTTGGGCATCCCGCGAAAAGGTAAAATCGTTATAACCCCATCACAATATATAAATATATATACTTAGCTATTAGTAAATTTGGTACAAAATACTCTGTTATAAATTTAATACGAATACATTTGCTTTGTTAATTAAAATGCTAATCATTAAAATTTAATACAAAACGAATGTTTACGTAATGAAATTGTCTTCTAAAGTTTATAGCTAAATAGAAATAAGTATTTTTTAAACGCTCTTAAACGATTTCTCTTGCAGTTATTTAATTAGACACAGGTCCTCTTTTGTCAAAATAGGTATATTAGGGCAAGAGCTTGATGCTTACAGCTTCGGCAAAATGCTTTGATCCACTAACGCGTCGCCTTTTTTCTTTTTTTCGCCAGCCTTTGATCTTTATCGAGCAAACAAACGGAAAGCCAAACGAGTTTCGCAAGCGATAGCACATCGTGTCAAAGACGCGAGTCATAAAGGCTCGTGAGACGTAGACGTAGAAAGTCAAAGAGCAACAGATAGAAATAGCTAGGGAGAAATAAAGAGGGATAGAAGGAGCAGCGAATACGAGTAAGCCAGATAGGGAGAGGGAGAGAAAGGGATAAGTGGAAGTAGTTCTCGAACGAGCGAGCTACCTGCCGAACTGATGAAACGTTCCTTCTGATCTTCGTTCGGAGAAACTCTTTGATATAAATACGCGAGCTTGACATAACGGGGCACTCTGCTTATGTCATTCCGAGGCACTTTAAATTTTCTGCTTCGAGCGACAGGAGCAAGTGATTGCATACGTTCGGCCAGCTGACAAGGAGCAGACTTTTAACCTGCGAGTTAACGGTGGTTTAGTCGCTTCGCAGCAATAATACGGTTCGAGTATTTGAAAAATAGTACGCAAATTCACCTCCTCTTTTCCTTGAATTATTCTTTCTTTCCCTCGGCTTCTGCCTCGTTATAATGCTTGAACAAAAACGATACCTTTTTGAAATCTGTTTTTTAATTCTAGATTTTGACACTTATATCCAAAAGACATAAGTTACGACTTTATTTACGACTTAATTCCATAGAAGAAATAGCGTAATTCGAAACATCGTTCTTTATAGTAAGTGAAGCACTTGCCTTAATCTGATTTCTTCTTTCGCGCGTGACCAAATCCTGACGATGACTGAGTTTGTGATAACTGAAGGGATGAGAAAATCAGGATAACATAGTAGCGAGGTCGAAACGATCGAGAGAAAGTTCATTGATCGAATCCGGCAGCCCGCAGTACGTTACGAAACTGCACATTTTAATTCCGAATAGCTTCGCTCATGTTTCTCTGCGTTTGACGTGCTCACGTGGCCTATAGTTTGCTTTCGACAATGATCACGTGTGACGAATTCAACCGAGCGCGTTATTACCGAATTTGCGCATATTTCTTTCGCGCATTAGCTCCAATTGTTTGTTGAATGCGCACAATTAGTTTGCAATCTGATTTATGACTTTAATTCTTTTTGATGATATACAAATGATATATGTTTATTTATTTATATGAATTTGTATAATGCAGCAGTTGGAATTTAAAAAGATTACATTTATATTCAGGTATCTACTCTTATAAAATTTAACAACAATTTTGTCATTCAAGCAAAAACCATAGTTTCGCAACGAAAAATTTTACGTTCTTCTTTCAGTTTTATTTTATTGCTCATAATATATAGAAAGGGCTTATATAATCTTTAATAAAATAGACATTACTTAAAATCTACGGGACTCTTCCGCCGTCGTAGCATAAATCCAGCACAGTCTATGAGATTGCAAAGAGGTTTTTGTGATGATCTTTTTATTATCAGTAAGATTTAATTTTATTAAATTTCAAAATTTAATAGCTGAAGTCAAATTGGTTAAATATTATTAAATTAGGGAGTAATTAGGGGAGACATTTTAACCAAAGTTTTGGCTAAATAAACAGAGCAGAGTAGAAATACGAATGTCAAAGGTTTAGTGAATTTCTATGGTCAACTCATTAAATTCCTGCACTATTCATTTCAAGGAAGATTACTATCATCAGTAGATCATTCATTTATAAAATCATAAATCAAAATCATAAATCAATATAATTAAATTATCAGTTTTTATTATTATTATTATTATTATTATTGTTATTATTATTTTCTTTTTTTTTTGCTTATTTAACGTCGCCCTATTTGTGCTTTCTTACGGTATATATGCTTATCAGCGACGAGCAGCATCGATGTATTTTGTTAAACAAAGTACGTATTCACCACAGTGGTGCTTGTTTCGATCGGTTGAGATTAGGGCCTTTCAGTTCCGAGTCCGAATCAATTCCCTTTGCTCTTGCCGATCGAGCCACCGAAGATTCCAGTGAAAATTCTCCCCGCCCATAATTGTGCGAAGCTCTCGAGCGAGACTCGCATTAGCCAACCTTTCCACTATTCATGCACTCGGCGCAATCATGGAACTTGCTAAAGTTGTCTACTGATCAGGTGCATACACGCAAGCATCCAGCACAACCCGGATATAGGATCCACCTCCGGCACCGAGAAAATCCGGTAGATATGTTTCTTTTTTAAAATTGCTCCCGAAAATCTCATACTGACGAGGATTTAAACTCACGCCCTAAGCAATGTTTGTCTTGAGAGGTAAGAACCTTATCGCCTGAGCCGAAGTTCGCTCAAATTATTATTCTATATTTTAAGAAATACATCTAATAATCTGAAAACGAACTAGAATTATTAATTTATAAAACTATTATTTTACATTAAAAACCATTGAATTTCTATTTGATTCCTTTTAATATCTTGAATTGTTACTCGTAATGCAATAAGCAATGAAAGCGGAAAAAGTATTAAAGAAAATTAGGTAAAAATGGCATAAAGGGTTCCCGTGTTAATACAAAACTGCAGCGATGTTTGCAAAAGTCTCATCTTCAGCAATGTAGTCATTGCAACGGAGAAAATTAAAAAGAGAAAAGGAGATAGAGAGTTGTATAGAGGGAAACAGAGGCTATGAAAAGAGGGAAGAAGGTCACAAAAATTTCAGAGCAACTGGGTTTTACGTAAAACGCCGTGTGTTTACGAATAAAGGATGGGACGGTGACATTGCGCGTCAGCTGCATTGGACGGGACAGTTGTTTGACTCACAGCGAATGCAGAATATTCTCCCTCTCCTCTCTCTCTCTCTCTCTCTCTTTGCCTCTTTCATTCTTTATCTAGGACTTTTTACAGCTCCATGTAACAGCATATTTTTTAATTCCGTTTTTCACTTATTAATACGTTTTTTGCAACATTTAGATGCAGCTGTACTTTAATTTAGCATTTTATGAGCTACTTACGTTCTTAATTATTAGTATGCAGATTTAATAGAACTTATATATAATATATTTTTCGCTTTCTCGATTTTATTCTTTTTATAAGCACGTGCACAGTGAAGCACGTGTACATGTACAGTGCATAAGGTTCAAGAAATATAATAGCATTTTACACTTCATAAGTTCCTATTTTACTTTACACATAGAAAATATTTACTTTCTTCGACTTAAATCAATAAAACTTGAATTAATTTAAGAGGCTAATCAATGCCTTATCACAATCAAGTATAAATTAACACATATGTCTGTTTTTTTTCTTTTGAATGAAACATAAAGTTTTAATGATTCAAGTTCAAAGACATTTGCAAAATGGTTTCCTAAAAAATTATGAAACGTCACGGAGAAACGAATATTAAGTCGATTAGAACCTTCGGCTACGGGGAAAAGTACAAAATGTATTGGGAAAGTCATTGAACTCTGAAAGCATAGATTTTCACGTGAAAACGAAGAAGTGCCCCAGGCGCTTTGTATGTCGGCGAAGACGTTCTTCCGCAAGGGAGCGCTGGAAATGGTTTTCCGTTGAAAGAGAGTCGCTTTCGAAAGACAAGTTTAAAACCCGGGTTAAGTAAACTCTCCGGGGAGTATTTTACCTCCCAGACAAAGTTCATCCTTGCGGATCGTTCAAAGCCAGAAATGTCAGAAAGTTAATTTAGCCGATGAGGATCGTGATGTGATGCACCAGGCTCAGGAGGGCTACATATGAAAACCTTCATTTTTTACTGCAAGTGATGTTTTATTCAATGCCTTCTGCATGATAATTAATGATTACTTGTAGATTTTATTTGCATTGCTGTAATTAAACGATTAAATTTGAAATAAATTACTGAAAATCATTTACCCTTTTTAGTACATTGCTTTTGATGGCTTTGATGGGTGATTCATTAGAGGTACTTTTCAAAAAATTCTCGAAACTCGTGCAATTAGTTACTGGTGTTGAAACCTTTACGTAGAATCGTCGATTCAACGAAACCAGAAACGAGTCTCTGACGTAACCTACGCTTTCATGTGTAAAAGAGAAGCATTGAGGTGAGCATACAAGTTGTCTGATATTAGCTATTAATAGAATTTGAATCAAAAGCATAAGCTAATTTGGCTTCATTAATAGCAGTTTACAAATCAAACAAGCTGCATATTAAATGAAAATAAATAATGCGATATTAAAAAGCAAATGTTTTAAAAGCGAGTCTTATCGAGTTCTTCGTATTCGGAGGTACAATTTCGGCGATTTTCTCACACACGAGCCTACTAACTTAGTACCTATGCTAATCAATACACACCTACGCGGCCGCGATCACCTGACTTCATCCCGTATGCAATTATCAAATAATATAAACCTTCTTCTCTCAATTGTTCGGTCAGCGACTGGGCTATTCGCGATTCACCTTGACTGCAGGGCTCTTCCTGTCGGAGCTACTGTTGCTCTCCTCCGCATAGCAGGCTTCTTTTCAGTCTCTTCATACTCGCTCTTTATTCACTCCGCCCCCCACGGAGAAATTACTCTTCACCTGAGTCTGAGGTCAACTCACTACTCTTTGCGAATGCTTGAAAAGAACTGTACTTACGACTGGTTCGCTATACACTAATAATCTGAATCAGCAATTCCGCTGGCATCACCCATTTGCCGCTATTATAGCTGCCGATCGATGTTTTCAGACTTAATTCTTTTTTTTAAATCTAATCGCATAAAATGCCAATAATTTAAAGCTAATTAAAATGAAATCAATCAACTAATTCAAATTGTAAGTTTGCAGCAAAGTCAAAATTTAATATCTGTAGATCCGAAGGACTTAGAAACTTCTATCTCCCTCGTTCAAAACTTATGTATAATGAAACATACTTTATTTCAGATATTTGTATAGTAATTATTATATTTTTTACAAAATGACTTTAATAAATAATTTCTAAAGTTGCATTAAGTAAACTGAAAATTGATTTACTTAAATTAAAATATTTAAAACTCAAGTCTTCCATATTTTGAACAGAGCCTCTTAAAATCAAATTAAAAAAACATTCACAAAAAATTCTGCCCCTCTGCTAGAGCAAATTAATAGTTAAAGAATCGAGTCGGGAACAAGAAGTGAAAAGTCAAACGCTGGGTGGGGGTAGATGATAAAAACAGAGTGACAAATAAAGAAAATATATAAGAAAGAGTGTGGATGGAGGGAGAAAGAGAGTGCAAAGACGAGGTTGTTGTGGAGAAAACGACACGCTATCAAGGAAGGACACTCCGGGATGCTATACGCCGTGAAAGTGCGCGACTTCGTGGTATCTGCCTTTTTCTTCAGTGTCTCCTCCCCGCCTCGCTCTCTCTCTCTCTCCCTTCCTCCCTCTTTCTTGTCCTTTTCGCGGGGCACCCTGCGGAAAATGCTAGTAGTGCATCGCCAGAGGAGATAAGCCGCTTAGGAAGGTCTTATGCGAATGTCGTCGAAGCGTGATCTCCTTCTCGCGCTTTCTATCCTTTTCTTTTTCTCGCATTCTCCCTGCGTATCCTTTTTCTTTTCTCAGTTTTTGCTTCTTACGTGATGCAACTTAAGAAAGCGAGATGCACCAAAAACTTTTCTAATTTTTATTTTTGAAAACTTCGAAGAATCGCGTCGTTCTGGAAAATGCGCAGCTGTTTCTATTTATTTTGATTAAAAGATATTCTTGAAAATCCTCTACTTTTCTATTAGTTTACTTGTGCAAAGTAGGTGCGTAATGACACCTTTGGGTCACAATTTTTATTTTTAAAAATAAAATCTATTTTAATCAAACAAGTTATCCAATGATGCAGAATTAACATACTGTTCTGCTACATCCATCTTTCTTTTATATTTCTTCTTTTATCCAAAAAACAAATAAAACAAAAGCGTGCTCTCTATTGCGAACGAATACATTTATACGAATTTATTTATTTATTACCAGAGTTACAGATAACATTTGTCGGACAATACAGAGTATAATTACACACATAATAACACGCTATAACGTCGCAAATCCTGCAGAGGAAGATAACTTCCTGTTCGCAGGTCCGGATTAACAACAATACTGGTTTAGTTTTACTT
>UCOM01002876.1:0-22090 GCA_900474385.1 Ormyrus pomaceus | reverse complement strand
GGCTGATTTCAATGTACCAATAATCAATCATTTTTATTTATTGATTTATTTTTGGATCATAAAAGGACAAACTAAATTTACGAGCATAGCATTTACTTTTTATTAACACATCTATGAATTTTTTGAAAACTTTACTATACCCAAAAAATCTAAAACAATATCTTAATTCTAAAATTTTGTTATTTTAAAAAAAAATGTTTTACATTTATTAAATTTTACAGTTTTTCTTTTAAACATCCATCCAAAATAAACATTTCACCATGTCTGCTTCTCAGAAATGAATTCTCGAATGAATTTCCGCAGTCACACCCCATTCACAACCCGCGCCACGTACGTAATTTAATCAGCAATTCCAGCCGTACAACACCTCGTAAATCCAACAACAGCACCGAGAGCCCTCGAATCAGCGCAAACAATGCAAATAAACCCGGCCTAATTAGCCAGCGTCGGCCGGCGGCGGACTGAACTTGAGTCGGAGCATCGCTGCGCTGCAAAAATTAGGCCCGGGGAAAGGGTAGGGAAGGAGGTCGTCCACTAGTCTGGCCGCGCTGCCAACTGTATCGCCGCAGCAGCAGCCGATGTCGTCGATAAATTGTTTAATAGATAATTAGCTCATTGCTGACACGCTTCTCATGCGCGAGAGGTCCCTAACATCGACTGCGCGCAGCTCGCGAGCAACGAGGGATTGCTCAAATAGCGGCGCAACAGAGTCGAAGATATTATTTATATCGGTTTTTTTTTAAGAAGCTAAATAATTTATTATGTATATGTTTATTATCATTATTATGTATAAAAGTTTCATAATTTATCAAGAATTTCTTTTCTTTTTATTCATCTACAAAGACGAAACTGTTATAGGTAGGCTAATAATAGAAACTAAAATCTTAATTTTACAATATTTTTTCAACGATGAACTGTACGTAAAATAAATTTTTCAAACCTCTTTTCGCTACTACAATTTTCTCAGACCCACCAAGGATAAATTCGACCCAAAAACGACCGCATTCCCTCGGTTTCTCCTTAAAAAAGAGAGACGTGCCGGCAGTATAATTTTCGCTGGCAAACGCAAAAAGAACAAAAATTTACAAGCCACCTTTCTCGCAATCGGAGGTGGCGCTTTTAGCTCTCGTAATAGCCCGGTCGTCTGCACAAAGGCCCGCCCCAATATAAACCCCGAGGAATTCTCGACGATTATATTCGCGTCTTGCGCATTCTCGCGAGATATGCTTCTCGGTCGATTCACCGCGTGCATCAATGTTTACTCATGGTTGCATAAGCACGGAGGGTATTGATATTTTGATGGAAAGCGCAATTGATGGTGAGGAAAATGAAATTTTCAGTGTGCTATTAAATACCTTTATAATAATAAAGGGCTTATATTTATTATAGGTGTTTTCAAATTTGTTGAAATCTTATTTATTATAAAGGTTTAGCATGAAAAGTAGTATTTTATACTTTTTGTAAACATTTTTTTTTTCGAGAAATTAAAAAAAGCAGCATTGAGAAATTGTTTAAGACGCATGTACATTTATAATTTCAATAAATAGAAGTGTAAAATTTTTCAAAACAATTATTCTTCCTAGTTATAATAACCTCAATGTATCCCTGTGCCGTGCTTTCGAAACGAAAAGTTACAAGTAATCTATTTATAATTGAAAAAAGTTTAAAAAATAACTATTCCATAGTAGTATTTTCAAGGTTTACGACATTAACATATGAGCTATAAATATTACACTCAATCCTCTTTGAAATTGAATTTTTAAAGTTTCTAAAAGTTTATTATATAATCATTCACTTGCGAACAGACTACTCGAGCTTTTAATTTTTTTGAACTAAAAATATATTTCCTATATAATCTAATTACTGATGCATGCAAAAAATAAATAATTGTTAAATTATTTCAAACTTCTCAATCAGTACAGTGAAATCTAACATTGTATGAAAAAATTCAATCATATTATTAACTTCCGAGTACAATATACATAAACAAAAACAACTTCTATTACAATCACTTGGATAACCGCCAACTAACCCATCTTGCAAAATTACGCGATCAATTATACAGGCTCGTTACTGAAAAAAAATTCGCCTTTTACATCATTATGCCGGATCATAAGACGCGGCGGCGCGTGACGCAAATTTGGCAATCTCGCGCACCTCACACATTGTCTCGGTGTTGCATTAGAAAATTGTTGGATCTTCATCCGCGACGATCGATTCTCTGATCTATACGAGCTCGAAACGACCGGCTGCAGCCTATTTTTAGGCCCAGGCACACTTCGTAGCTGCGATTTCTTTCGATTAAGTGTTGCCGAAGAATTTCAAACAATGTTACACTAATTTCGTATCTCAATATAATTTAGTACATGATGTATTGATTACTCATAAAAAATATTCATCAGTCATAAAAATGATAATACGAAGTGACCGTCGTCAGTTATCGTCCGCATATGAATGTCTCGTCGGGATAAGCCATCTCCCCGCGCTGCACCGAACCCAACCCGTTATCAATAATCGACATCATATCGTGTCGAACTGCAAGTGGCTTCCCATGCTGTCGCTAAACATTACGGTAAACGCGGTACTAGGAAAACACGTGCTTGGGGATTCGGCGCCAGTCGAGTGCGTCACGCACGCACGGAGATGACTGCGTCGGAGCACGTGGTGGCTGCCGGAGTTGAAATATTCCACGATGCGGCGCGCTCGAATACTGTTATCGGCGAACTCGATGGGAGATAATGAGAGTCTGGAAATTGAAAATTCGCGGGATATATCTCGTTTCTGAACTATATGTGGTAGATTTTCTACGAGGATCGAGATTTCATAATGAAAACGTGAAGTGAATTTGGTTTAAATACTTGGAATTTTTTTGGAATAAAGTTTTAAGTAACTTATACGAATTTTTTTTAAATTATTCTGTTTATATAAAGAAAATTGTATAATATTATTCTATTTTATTTTAAAATTAACTATTTTGTCTATTATTCTGACAATTTATTTTTAGATCACAATATTATTATTCCGCCAATTCGTATTTAGAATTTATTATATTCTATTAATAATTCTTAGAATTGTTTTTTATTTGCCTGCGAAATATTGTAAAAGAATTAATTATTGCATATTCTATTATTTACTATTCTATTATAATGCGCGAATATTTTTGGGAAGAAAACTTTTAGATTGCTTAGTGTAATAATTTATAATAGTGTTTGAACCAGTTCTAGTCGGTTTATACTAGACAGAGATAAATAAACTTCTCAAATACGAAATTCCTGAAATATAATTGTAAATTACGTACACCACTAATTTATTCAATTAATATTACTCAAGTCAAATTACATTTGATAAAAATTTAAATGAATGTCTTCCTTAATTTATAAATTTCAGATTTGGAACCTCTATCGTCTGGTTTCTTTTTATAATCAATTTGCACAAAAGAGATTAAGAAAAGCAATTTGAGAAATGTATTGTCCGATGAGTTTTCAAAGTACTCCAATATCAGGTGCATACCAGGATTTAGATAAAGCACTTTACCGTAGACTCGCGTGACCACACGTGAATAAGTGTATGACTTAATCATCGCGTAATGCCTACGATAAGAATGATAAGAGTATATGATAATATTCCAAATAATACTAGAAAACTATATTTTAATATTTTTATTCAAAGTCAGTTTGCCCGTAATTTTACGTGAAATATATTTATTGAAACTATAAAAAAATTGCCAAATAAGGTTACAGCTATAACATTGCTGGATAAAATCAATATTCTTCATTCATGCTTCAGTCAAAAAATAGAAATAGCGGAATAAAAGTGCTTTAAAGATTAAAAATTCCATTTTTGGAATAGTTTTAAATTTCACGTGCAGATAACAGCACGTTTAAATAATTAACGATTGCGCTATCTTTTTACGCTCTCCGTTACATTCATTCATACCTCGCAGTTTCTGTTAACTATATTAGCATGACTAAACGTTTTTCATTATCGCAGAACCCGGAAATTATACTAAAAAACGAGATTTCTTCAAAACCAATTGACTAACGAATCCTCGAATAATTTTTCAAATTAAAATGTAATCGTAAAAGAGTTTTGCAATATAAGAATGCGAATAAAAGCACCTTTGCGCTTGGCATTTTTGGGATCTGCGCCAACGAGCGTCTTTCTTTCCTTGATTTCTTCAAATACTTCATGACCTTGGCCGATCTTTGTTCTAGACTGTTTCCAACAGGTTACTTTATATTCGCTGCACCGAGTCACTTGACACTTCTAATTTCTTTAGCTACTTGCGTAATATAAGTTACGTGCATGCAATTATAATGAAATTTATGGGCTTTATGAATACAGTCAAATATTGTTAGATTTGTTTAGTTAAAAGAGGTCCAATATTTACTTTTATATTATGATTTTAGAGATGCATACATTTCTACTCTACCAAAATCACTTGTGAGCTTAATTACTTTTGTTGTAAAACAATCAATGTAATATTGTGCTTTATGAAAATTTTATTTATCTTTTAATAAGCATTAATTAACTTATAAATTTTATGTCAGATGTCATTGTTTCTCAAAATATAACTCCAATATTAAACTCAAATAAAGATATACCAAGATGACCTTACTTCAAACTCACTCTAAAAAGATCCTCCTCCGCAGCCACATAGCGATTTTTTTCCGGGTCTAAAAAAAATTTCTGTAAAATCAATTCGTACCGTTAAATTTAGAGCTCGAAGATAGAATTGCATGCAATCCGCGCGTATACAGATTCACGGAAATTGCGATTAGACTTTATCAAATTACGGGCGATCGTTTTAAAATTGAATCAAGTCTCTATTTCGTAAGCTTAATTCAAAGTCCCCCTCGGAAGCTTGATATTGAAACTGGCAAATACCAGTAAAGTGTCAAATTCACGAGACTAACATAGATTAAACGATATTTTGACGGCAAAATCATTTTTTTTTTAATATATGAATTAAATTAGTTTTGTGAATCAAATGTTATGTTATTTTTCTTTCGATTTTTTTTCAATTTTATTCTATGTATAAATAAATAGAAATTGCGTCTAAATGCAGTTAAATTTTATTGCGTTTTCTGGCATTTTTTTTAAAGATATTAAATAAGTAGATGGTGCGAAAAATTTATAATTTTCAAATCATTAATTGCAGGCGTTGACTTATTTCTTATAAGATTAATTAAGAAGAACGTTAATTCTCACAATGAAAAAAAAAGAAAAAAGAATCTTAAAAATAATTAAAAGCGCTAATTTTCTACGCTCCCCGAGACATTCCTTACATAATGTACCACATTCCACTACCGTAACCTTCGTCAACTACAAAAAAAGGAAACGACTCTACACTCCCTCAAGTTCAATGTCTCAACCGGTAGTCGAATCGATAAGCGGCGGAAGCGAGTCGCCAATATCCCCCGGCGAAAATAGCTAAAACAATCGCGCGAAAAAGCGCTCTCTTTTTGTACCGTTAGGCGCGCGCCGCTGGTACGTGTCGCAGAAAGTTTTTCGAGCGGACCTTGGCAGCCCCCTCGACGCGAGCACATGGCCTTACGTAAGCGCGGCGAGTATGTATCGTAAACGCGATAGCGGAGACGTATAATGCGTCTGAATCATCGTGTCCGCGAGTCTGGCTCTCTCTCTCTCTCTCTCTTTTTTCCATCTCGAGGAAGACGGAAGAGCTGATGAATGAACCGGAGATGAGAGGGAGGATTGGGTTTCTTTTTGCTCGAGGGATTTTTGATAGTTGTTTTTTAATTGGTATTTGAGACTGGTGATTTTAAGAGTTTCTGCGAGATACTCAAAATGCTTAAAGTTATTGATTTTTAAATATTGCAAGGTACAATGGACAGGGTTCGTTTTAATTTGCGTTAGAAGTAAAGTGTGTTATGTAAAGTAAGAGGAAATTGGGAGTTAGGTCGATAAGTATGACATGTGCAGTTATTTTTATTGATTTGGGTGTACTTTTATATAAGTTGAATTTTTTTAAAAAGATTGAATTCTTTTAATGTGTACTTAATACAAATACTTTTGAATAAGCGTATTAGCATTTTTAGAGCTTCTTAATCTAGAAAAAAAAACAAAAATTAAGGCTAATACTTTTAAGCTCCTTTGTAATAAAGGACTTTGTAATAAAATGTACTATTTTTGTAATCAAAACGCTCTGTTACTTTCAATTCATCGATTAACCTTTACATGAAAGAGATTTGAAATGATAAAACGTTCTTTGAAATTACCCAAACGTGTTTTGTATCATTGAATGAACTATAAGTCCCTATATAATGGCTCGAGTCGATATGTAGGCTAGTCAAACGTTTATGCTTCCAATGTTACCTGAATCTACGTAATAATGATTTTCCAATATAGTAAATATTTATTAGATTAATATAATGAATTGCGATATCTGTACATTAATCGAATTAATTATAGTCAACTTTTGTTTTAATAATTCAGATCAGCTTTATAAAATAGCCAGTTATAAAATAAATGAACTAGAAAAGATTTATGGCCATTAAACGGAGCTCTAAATTAACTGAATTTAAAACATTCCGAACTTTTATGATGCTTTGCTTTGAACCAAAAATAATCTAAGAGCAAAAATCTAATTCTAAATAAAAATTTTAATTACGTCCAATTACTTAAGCTCGTAATTGTTTATAAAATACTAATTCTTACATAATTTTCAGCTTTGATCTACGTCGTAAAGTAATAAAAAATCGAAATACCAGATATCTTTTTTAATTTCAATTAACTACAATTATAAAAAAAATTATCGTTATCTATGAAGATGGCGAATAAATGATGTCATTTTCTTGAATCTGGAGAATTCCAAATAGTAAATGCGCAATACCGCAATGTGCAACGGCGCATACATATTCACGCCCATATTAAAAGTAGGAGCTTATCCATTACGTGTTTAAAAATAAGTATTCTTATTATGTGCAAAAAAAACCCCCAATAAAAAAATTGGAAATTGGAAAAAATGAATTTTCATGCCAAATTAAAATTGCAGTGATTAACAGAATTTATAAATTATTCTACAAGTGAGATTTTAGGTAAAAAATTAATTTAATATTTAAATTTTTATTTTTCTACTAATATACATAAACGGTGATTTAATAATCATATAGGTCAATATATATTCTAAAAATAAATCTTTTTCTATACAAAAGAGTTTCCTATACAGAAGAACGTCATTCTTTCCTCGACCACAAAATCAGATAAACTCGTTTTGTTCCGGCACAGAAAAGTTCCGAAAGTCCCGGGAAATAAAAAAAAGTCGACTGTCGCAACGAACAGCGGCCAAAATAGCGCCGGGAAATCTCGTGCCAAGCGTGTTCCTTCGACTCTCGCGTACAAGCCGAGTCACGTGCCTATCAGTCTTCCGATTTCCTATAGTTTTTCATCGTCGAGTTGCGCTTTATTAGGCGCTCCTTGAGGAAAAAGTTCTTGGCTGATCGCAGGGATCGAGAAAAATTTTCGTTCAACCTTGAATTTTTTAAAATAGTTTTTAATGCTTTTGCTCCATGCTTGACTTTTTATCTAGATGTAAGTTTTTTTTCTGAAAAGTGGCGTTTTCCCTTCGCAGTTCCTTTTGCCGGTCGATAATCAATAAGAAATTACTTACGTACTATCGACTTTAATGCTCAGAAAATTCGATTTGATTATCTAGCCTCGTTTCTGCGGCCTCAATTATTCTATAATGTATTATAATATTACACCGAATTTTTCTATCTAAATAATTTCACTGCGAACATAAATTCTTATGAATTTTACACTAATCAATAAGATGCTATTGAGTACATAATAAAAGAAAAACTTTAATGTCAAGTGTCAAATTTATATCCTCTTAAAAAGAACATAATTTTTCATTTAAAAGTCCGGTATTTATAATTTTTCCCGTTTCGCGGCAGTCACATTCCCGTTGGCGCATAATTACTCGCGAACGTTTCCCAATCTTCCCTACACCACTCAAACAAGCAGGTCAATAACCCCAGCCCGCATCCAGTGCCCAACAAAAACAAATCCCGGCACCCCCCGCGAACATTTTACATACGAAATCTACTTTACATCTATCTACTTTATATGAAATCGATTCTTTTCGTAATATCATTATCGCACTTGAGATTTTCTCGACTTATTATTAATTTTTAAATTCAGCATAATTATATTGAATTAAGTACGATCACAGTATTTTTCACGCACTAAATAAAAAAAAAAAAAAAAAAACAGTAGATTCCCCAATCGATCCAGGCCCCAAAAAACCACCAAACTTCGCAACCTCGCGAAATCCGCCCTACCCGCGTATATCTCTACAGTCGATTCCGTTTAGTCGATACTCGCGCTCGCTCGCGACTTCGCGTTCTAAGGTATAAAAGCGACACTGACGCAACGGCAGCAGCGCGCGCGACCTTGAGCTCCTACGCCACGAGGTTCGGCCGTATGCACGGCGCTGCACGCCGCCAAATTTTTTCGCGGCGAAGCCTCGCCGGCCTTATTTGTCTCCCTCCCTCTCTGTGTGATCGAGGCTGCCGCGCGGTTTCGATTCCATCCCGCGAGAGCGTTTTCGAGCTTCGGATGAGGTTCGCAGCTCGACTCTGGATTCTGGTTACAAGGCGCGTTTTGTATTGTAATAATGGAGAGTGATGTCATGGATTCTTAAGGCTGTGCTGTATGTGTCTTTAGAGAAATGAAAGTTGAGTTTATGTTATTTATACCTGAAGGCGCACTTCATTTTATTTTCGTTTTAATTTTTAATGGTTGAGATATAGAACAATTTAGGCAAACTTTCGTATATTTACTATTATAGTATGCTATAAACCAATCGAGAAACGAAACCCAAATTCGAAAATTTCGATTTATCAAAATTGGAAATGGAATGCAACAGTTTAGTGAAAGAGAAACGTCTCGCGGTAGTGCCAAGATAGTACTATTTGTCAAGATAGCACTGCCAACAGAAAAATTCTGTAATAAAAAATATTTTTTTCACGCAAGTAGATCATCGTGGCGGTTAATTGCATAGGAAACAGTTTATTAAGGTTATCGATTATTTTTTTCGGAATCGCACGCAAACGTTACCCAATATTGATTCTGTTAAAAACTTTGCTATTTTATCTGAAGCATTTCCGCATTTTACTTGCTTTATAAGTTAGCACACAACTTTATAGAGAAAACGGTTTGTTCTTTCCTTAAAACTTTATTTAAAAAATGTAATCTCCACACAACTGCGCAAGCACTGCCTAGGGAGAAAGTGCCGTCAGTGAAAGTGCACGTCGAGAGTGCATGGTTCTTAAAATTTACAAGTAACAATTTCCATTCGTCCGATGCATCGCATTCCGGAAGACCCCAGAAACTCAAAGTCCAACGATCGGCAAGCACTCCTGGATTAAGATGATTCCCAGTCGAGTGTATACACAACACTTGCCAAACAGTTACAAGTCAATCGTAAACAGTTCCGCGACACGATGCCGGTGGGAAAAATTTAAAAGGAAGAACAGTAGTAGATTCCACGTGAGCTCCGCGAAGGCAGCGTTACGTAACGCGCATCGCATTCGCGAGACGAAAAAGGAAAAGTTTTTTCGAAAAGCTTTTTGTCGAAAATCGTTACTGAACAAGTGGATCTATTAATGCAACGCAAAGCGCTCAAGAAGCAGTTGATAGAGCTGGGACCAAAACAACGCGTCCGCCAGAGAAATGAACGAAAAACGACCTACTTAATATACTGATAAAGGATCTGCACCCGTTACTCGTTTCTCACGTGGTTGATGCGATACGGAATTAAGCAATAACAGAACTTGAACGGGAAGTTTTGACCGCACCCGGTGCTTACCGATACAACCAATTGTGGTTGCCATCGCCTCGATGGTTTGCACTTTCAAAGAAATTAAGAAAAAAGTGCACTGATCATATTTTGTCACCTTCGAGCCGCATGATTTATTCCGATCCGGAATTCATCGTTGCCAGACGATTGGAAACGGCAAAAAGTAATGTTAAACCGTCGAAAATATTTTAATGAAGAATAATGATGTATTTTATGTAACAATAACAATTTTTATCTTGGTTTTCAATAACAATTTTTTATAAACAACACCAATAGATAAATTTTCGTAGATAATAAATGATAATATTTACGTACTTACTTAAGCATGCATTATAAGTTTTTTCTATTTTAAATAAATTTTATCTTACTGGTTTTACATTTGAAATGTTTGATTAGTGAATTGAAAAATTAAAATATTTAAAAGCTGCGTGCTATTTTTATTGCACTCTTATTCCGAGTAATAAGCATTTACATTTTTCAAGACTATAATGAAAGTCAATTTGTTCATTTAATTTGTAATATCTTCCAATATTGGTCTTCCTTACTACTGAGTAAATCCAAATTTCTGAGAAATCACGTGAACGCCACATGAAACACTGAAAATATTTCAGCGCGTGGAATGTAGATTCAACGATTCTCTCTTCCATCTCAAGTCGTACAACGTAAAAATTCCCCGCCAAATCACACTGACACGCACCTTCGAAAGCCTCCCTTTCGATCGAACGACACGTCGCAAGTATAGAGCTTTACCCGAGCTTCCTCAAACTCGCCAAAAAGGGGGCTTTTGCCCCAACCTTAATCGAGATTGTCATTGAGCGACAATCAAAGCTCCCCGGCCAGGGGCGGTCGCTTTTAGAAAATCGAATCAACTTTTCCACCGGGCGAGAGCGCCAATCGCGTCGAGCTTGAGCTTTCTGAGGTTATGTAAAGCCCGTCACTGACTCTGCCAAAGTGGAACACCAAAAATCGATCTCTCTCTCTCATTCTCGAACGAGGGAAACAGCGCTCGTCGTTCGATTTGCTCTGCTTTCGCGAACCCGCCAGCGTTAACGCGGTGCTGGATAATGGAGAAGGCAAGGGTGCAGTACTCACGGGCTCATTCACCAGTCGGTGCTCCCGCAGCCGAGGTCGAAGAAGCGGCTTGAACTCACGCGCGCGGACACACAGGGCAGACTATTATCGTCGTCGCGTCGTCTGCAACGCCCGCTGCCATCTCGATCAGCGGGAAAGAAGTGGGGGCGGAACGCACGCCGGACCAGCGCACTCTGAAGTGCGCTTGCGGAAGGTTATGACGCGGCGAGCTTTGCACTACAAATGCGCTCACGAGATGTTGAACAAAATGCTTTTCGGGACACTGTGCTGCCAAATTCAGGGTGCACATGATCGAGATTACATGGAAAGTATATATATACGTATATCTCTGGACTAATATACATAGATATAATTGATAATTAGTCTCGGCCTCGCAAACCCTGAATTCGGGTACAGAGTGCAGAAAAAGCACTTTATGCACCAATGTTACTGTTTGCGCTACTGTGCTTTGAGCTTGAAATTAGCTATTTTTCATCTGCTTATTTTAAGAATTTTAAGAATTTTAAGAAAATATAACTATCTTTAGTAAACGAGAACGTTTAAATCTTAATGTAAAAAGGATGGGCAATAAAAATCTTGATTTTTGCAAATTTGATAAAAATAAATTTTCTGCAAACTCCTGCCGTAAGACCAACGAACTTTAAATATAGACCGTGGACTACTGATTTTCTTAAACTTTTTTGTAATACTGCTTCATTTATCATAAAAAATTTTATTTAAAAAGGTAAGGGTACGTGTAAGTAAAAGAAAACACTTTATGTAAGTTTTATATTTTAAATGAAAAATTTATTTATTCTTTGTAATTTTATACTTTATAAAATTTTATTATTTTTTATAAAATGAAATTTTTTTGAATGTCAAGTATAATTCGTTCTTGTTTATAAAATTGTTTTAAAAAATACAACTGTACTCTTTGTAATGCAAATTGCGCTAAATTAAATTACTTAACTAAGCATTTAAATCTATATATAAAATATTTTATTAACTGTTTTGCAGATATTTGCTTTAATGCAAATTTAGTTCCGAGTATTCCGTAACTTTTGCATAATTCAATGAATTTTGAGATCACTTAAATGCAAAATTCATAGAAATTAAGTTTCATAAAGGTGCGACTGAAAGTCCTCAAAATTTTTCGAAATAGATTTATTTTTAGGAATTAATCTTCCCTTCTTCTTGAAAACTTAATTACTTCTTATTATACAGCTCTTTTTTAAATAATACATACTATAAATTTCACACGTAACGTTTAAGCACCAATTTTTTCAATCTCGTCAGCATCTTCGGCATCCAAAAAGTGGATCTTTTTTTTGAAATGCCTTTCAATGTCCTCGCACATCTCCATTGCTTTTGGTGAATCAACTAAATTTATGGCAATTCCAGATTTGCCAAATCTACCCGTTCTTCCTATTCTGTGAAGGTATGTTTCACAATCTGCTCGCTGATTTTGATCCATGGGAAGATCAAAATTAACAACGATTGTTACTTGCTCTACGTCAATACCTATAATAAAATATAAATACATAAGAAAATCTAATACTACCATTTTTTAACATTTTTAAATTTAAAATTACCTCTAGCAAGGACGTTAGTTGTAATTAAAACTTTCTCTATGCCTTCTCTGAATCTGTCAAGTACTGAAATTCTTTCGTTAACGGTAAGGTCACCAGATAAAATAGCTACTGCATGTCCATCTTTCGTCATTTTTGCTGCTAACCAATTTGCAGTTTTCCTTGTCTAGAATTATTAAATTTTATATAAAACTTGATTTTAAACACGCAATAAAATTAAAATTCATACAAATACATACGTGACAAAAAATAATGGCTTGACCTATTGTTATTACACCATAAATATTTGTTATTGCTTGATATTTTTCATCAATGTCTTTACATTTAACATAATATTGTTTAATATTATCTAAACTTTCTTCTTCCTTTAACAACCTTATGATAATTGGATTACTAACAATAATTTCTGCAAACTCCATTACTTCTGGTTCATAGGTAGCAGAGAAAAACATCATTTGACATGTAGGGGGTAACAACCTAAATAAATTCGCAATTATAAAAGAAACATAATTAACAGTATTTAATAAAAATACAAAAAATTAAACTCTTACTTGTGTATTCTAATACACTGATCTTGATGACCTTGTGTGGCAATCATCACGTCGGCTTCGTCCAACACAAACACAGAAATTTTTTTTAAATCAAAAAATTTGAACTTTATAGCCCAATCTAGTACTTTTCCGGGAGTACCAATAATAATGTGATCTTCTATTTTAGATCCTCTCGAGACTGAAAATAAATTATCAATTTTTAAGTTTCATCTATAATTGAACTATTAATATACTTTTGATATACTTACGATCTTCTCCTCTGACTGCATACTTTAGTTTAATTTCTGGACAGAATTTCGACATTCTTGCCGCCACTTCTCCTGTTTGAATTGCTAATTCATATGTTGGAGACAGACATAAAACCTGTGGATATGGTTTTACAGGATCTACTCTACTAAGCATCGCTAATACAAATGCTGCTGTCTTCCCAGTTCCTGACTGAGATTGAGCAATCATATTTTGAGGGCTGAAAAATTATTATTAAATATGATATTTTAATATTGAACAACAGCTTATCAATTTTAATTGTGTATTATTAATCTTACGGATCAGCTAGGAGGGTTGGCAGCGCCGTTTCCTGAATCTTCGATGGTGTGTTAAATCCCATATCATAAACTCCCTTTAAGAGTTCTGGTTTTCTAAAAATAGTATTTAATAAATTTGTAAATATTTTTCAATAGAAATTTCCCAATTAATCATTTAAAAAACACTAACAAGTGCAAAGCTTCGAAACTCTTTATACTATACAGTGGTGAGTTTGGATTTTTACGTTGAATATCTAAAGGCTTTGTCGTTTCAACAAGCCCCTTCCTAATAATTTTTTGTAGTAGAGACTTCTCTGCTGGAGAAATTTGTTCTTTGTTCTCATCTTCTTGGAGTTGAGATTGAGGTTGGGGTTGTTCTTTGGTGAGCTCTAATTCCGTCACCTAAATAAAAATAATATGATTTAGCAATAAAGAATTACTACGATAAAATGATATGGTTTTGTCACAATTAGTTGACAATTCCAATTCTAAAAATCGGAATAAAAAAATCTGAAGTGCGACAAAGCAAACGGTGGTTCCAAATTATGCGAAATAATGAACGCAAGGTTATGCCGGGAAAAAGTAGAGTTAAAATTTTATTGGCTTACCTTCTTTGCAAGTTTTTCTTGCTCCTCAGCGTATGTGCCCCAGTCAACTTTTGAAGCCATTTTTTCATGTATGTATGTAAAAAATTCTTCGAAATATCCTTCTTGGTGCTCTTTCGACTCGCGGCTCGCAGGCTTCTCAGTCGCAGGTCACAGTTCGCTTGGCGGGTTTAATAATGTTACCGACGCACACGTATGCATCTATACTTCTATTTCTACGTATATAAGTACATTTGATTCTATTCAGAAAAGTTGACCGTCATAACTGTCATAAGTGTCAGACTACTTGCGATTTGCATTATTTGCAACTTCATATACGTCAAGGTTCCACTTATTTATTAATATTATTTTATTTGCTACTTTGTATCTTTTGATTATTATATTTTGTTGTTGTTATATTTTAATGCAATTTTGTTGTTATAAAAAAATGCAATTTTAAAAAGTTAATTGATGAATTTTTTTACGGAAAACTGTTATTTTACATAATTAAAAAACTTTAAAATATCAACATTATAAATTGCAAAATTTTTTAAAAATTAGTAAAATATTCTTATCTTGTTTGAAATAATTTATAAGTCTTAATACCAAATAAGCAGTCATTGAACCAAATGAAGTACCAGTACCAGTACCGAGTACGTTACGTTACAATTTTGACACCACTTGTTTTCACTGTACTGTTTTCTGTCGTATATAAACGCACACAAACACACATGGAATGTATCTATACTCTCTCTCACTTCTGAATTCATCTAAACATCGAAATAGATTTTAGCAAACATAGAATCTTTCGAGCCTGACTTTTTTCTATCTTCCTCATCTTTCTCAAAATCTTTATAATGTGTAAATCGACTAAGGAAATTATTGTAGAGCAGTAAAGCGCCTGTGCTTCAAATTAGTCATTACGTTTTATTAAGACGTCAAGAAGTTTATTTTTTAAAAAGGAAAAAGACATGTGCTTTAATTTATTATTTAGCATGCAATGTGAGAGAAAGTAAGAAGATTTCTGACTGTTACTTCAGAGCTTCTCTTATCGTACACCTTATCAGAATCAACGCCTGAGTGGTTTCTCTAAAGGAGCAAACATGGCACTTGTTTACATTGATGGCAATGATCCATGGTAATACTTTGCAGATGAGATTGTTGCTACGTCTGCTTTTTGCTTCTGATTAGTTAATGCTCGTTAATGTTTCACAGGCTCCTGGAGTATGAGACTTGTGATAACTTGTATAGGGAGATTATGGAACAGATGACACTGAGGGATCGAGAGCCGAGGACATCACAGACTTTTGCCAGTCTCTCTGCCAATATTCGACTGAGACTGAAGCAATACACTAATCAAGTGCAAGAGCTCAAACAGAAAATCAACGATGCATGCAGGCAACATATCATGTATCCTTTAAAATTTTATTATTTTAATAATATCATTTATAATATCATTTGTATTTTATCTTTTTACCACATTTTTTTACTAAAATTGTAGAGTACAAAAAAACCAGACCTAAACCAAAGATAAAAAATATTAATTTATATTATTTTCTAAATCAAATTATTTATCATCTAAAATATTTATAATTGTTTTTCCATAATTAAAATTTATTAAAAATTGGAATAAGCTTTTTATAAAGTTTGTCACTATTTCCTTACATTGTAAAAATATAGAACATTAGAAGAAGCAGAACGTAGAACACGGCAGGTAGAGCAACTAATGAGTAGAGGCATTCAACTTCAAGGATTATATGAATCAAAACGTATGGAGGATCTTGCCATTTCAAGGACACAATTATTAGGTCCAACGACATCTGCTTTCGCGGATGGAGGAACAACTAGTTGGGGTATTGATGATGATGACGATCAAATTCTTGATGACAACATTACAGTTGACGATTTAAAGAGTCAAAAGCAACAACTTCTACAGCGTAAGAAAACTATTTACATTTTCTACTTTTGCCCTATTAAAAACATTAAAATAAGTTAATATAATTATTTGATTCTAGAACAAGAAGAGGGTTTGGAACAATTATCTAAAATAATTTCGAGACAAAAGCAAATTGCCCAGACTATACATAGTGAAGTAGATAATCATAATGGTGAGTTTAAAAAGCAAACTTAAAATTTCTAGCAGTTATTTCTTTTTAAACATTAATTGTTATCAAATTTTTACAGAAATAATCGATGATTTAGCAGATCACATAGACAGAACAGACGAACGTGTGATAGATGGAACTCGTTCAGTTAGAGATATAAGCCGCAAAGATAAAGTCTGGGGATATTGGGTTATTATTATCCTGCTGTTCATTGCCATTATTGCTTGCGCACTAGGTTAAATAAATTTTCGGAAATTAAGAGTCTGTACACGTTTAAGTTTTCCGTTTACATTTTTTTTTAATATGTAGGTCTATATAGCTATTCGTGTTGCATTTGTGTATTGAGTTCATCTGTGATGGTAGTCTTTTGCGCATGAAACTTTGTAAATAGCGTTGTAATAGCTACTCGATTATAGTATTTTTCAAATATCAAGTGCTTATCTTTGTCCCAGCAGTAGGACGAAAGGTATGGATCTTTTAGAAAATAATAATGTATAAAATAATTATTGAATATATATTCGAGAACAATTAAAAAAAGTATTATTAAGTCGTTAATCAGTGATATTTTGTAAAAAGTTATCATTAAAGATCGACTATATGAATTGTCACATAAAATTTTATAGAATCTTAATGCAATATTTTTTCATCTTTGTTAATTTTTTAGTAATTATAAATATAAATTGTTAAAAATATAGACTATTTATTAAAAAGATTATCAGGAGTATTTTAAATAATTATCAAGTTAACATTATATTTATGTTTTATATTTACAAATTTAAATTTTACATAAATTAATCGGTGACTGTTTAACGTGTAAATACACGACATAGATTCATAACCTTTACTAGGTTACATTTCTTAAAATCTCTCGATTATCATTTAATTATGAATATAACAATAAGTTCTTACAAGTCAAATATTTTTGCAAATATAAATATATAACTACTTTATCTTTCATCGCACGATCCTTTTCCTCATCCATACTAAAAAAACAATCGTATTCATTGACTTTTGCCTAGAAATACATCGAATTCAAATAAATATTCATTTGAATATCTCATAGAGATACATTTAAAATTAAGAAACGTTCAAGAGTACATTTATGTTAATTTATTTGAATTCGATTACTTTCTCAACAAAAAACGGTTCCCGTTTTGTTTATTTGAGGTTCAAGTTTTTGATGAAAGCTTTCAAGCTAGGATCTCTCCCTCTAAAACGCCTGAAAATTTCACCAGCGGCAACGCTTCCGCCTGAAACTAAAACTGTGTCCTTGAAACGCTTGCCGATTTTCTGCTGATGATTTTCATCACTGGTTGGTGATTCCTGGAAAGCACTGTACACGTCTGCTGCCAGCATTTTTGACCATAAATCACTATAAACAATTAGTTATTAGCAAATACATAATTATTAAATATAAAGAAATACAAATAATTACAAACCTATAATACGAAGCACCGAGGTTGTCTACAAACAAACTATCCCAGGAACAAACATGGGAATCTTTTTTGTCTTCAGGGAAAACAAAATGTTCCTTCCATGCTTTTTTCATAACTCGCTCCCAAGATTTTTGTCTAAAATAAAAAATGTAAATATATTTTAGCACAATTCAGGTAAGTAAGAAACAAAACAAGCATTCAAATGCTTACAAAGAGTGCAGATCAAGATCGAATCTACACAAGTAGAGTTCTTTGCACAGATTGAAACCGGCCATATGGTTACGACTCTTTCTTAGATTTTCTATCATTTCATCGTCGAGCGGTTCGCCAGTTTGATAATGACTGCTGATACTTTTAAGAACGTTTGGTTCGTAAACAAAATGAGCCATAAGGTGTTTGCTTGTGGCGGTAGCATCCCACTCAACGTTTGATAATCCGGCAACCTCTGAATAATTCACCCTGGTAAGTAGTTGCTGTAGAATGTGACCGAACTAAAAAATACATGTTTATTTTAATTTATATTTCTATGCATAATTTGTTTTTTCTGTACAATTGATTTTTCAAAACAAAATTATTATTCTTACATTTTCGAATAACGATTGAACGCCTTTGAAAGTCAGCAATGATGGCTTTCCATTATCCTCGGGTGGCTGGAAGTTAAATATAATCGACGACAATGGTTTGCTATCATTCGCAATACTTCTGTTTCTTATTAACAATACCCAACCATTGTGCCGGTTCGAGGAAATTTTGCTGTCATCTCGAGCATACGGATCGAAGTAAAAGCTACCTGCAGGTTCTGATGAAGAAACATCGAGATCGTATATATCAAAAAAGCGCACGTCTCGATGCCATACGTCGATTTTCTCATCATTCCGTTCCACCACTCGTACGTTAAAAAGGCTATTAAGTAAATCAAAAATTCCTTCCAGAACTTTTGATAAGGGAAAGTATTCTTTTAAAATTTCTTCGTCGTACCTACAATTAAAACAATAAAAATGTACTTTTATTTTTTATATTATTGTAAAATTTTACTTTATACTACAAAAAATAAAACCTTGGATTTATTTTTTAGAATATTATTGAATTTATAAATATTTTTCTTACTTGTATAAGAATAATTTTTGTTTCCTCGCCCAGTAAGGAATATCCCATTGCTGTAGTCTACCGTTAAAACCTCGTTCTTTAGCAAATTCCGTCAGTGCATTGATTTCTTCTACTTGATGGGAGAAAGCTGGAAAAAATCATAATTTTTAATATTGAATAACTTAATTTGTTAATTTTTATATTCAATTTTTAAGATTACTTAAAAATATTAAAATACCTGCTTTTCTAAGTGCTTCCAAGAAATTATTAATGTTTTCCAAGGTTCCAGCCATTTTAGTTGCCATACACATATCAACATAATTTTGGAAACCCAAAGACTTTGCCAAAACATGTTTGTCATTTGTGATTCCATTCACAAGTGAACTAGTTTGAAGTTCTTGCTCTCCATAGTTTGAACATCTTAAATTATTTGCTTGCCAAATGTTCCACCTTTGTATTGAATCTGGACAATACTCTGTAATAGAATAATAGAATCATATGTAACAAGTAGCCAGCAAGAGATAGCTATTTAACTAATACTGAAGTAAAATTTACCCAAATACGTTTGTACAATTTGAGGCTTTAGTGTTAAAATCCATGGACCAACTTTATACTGTTTAGGATCTACGGCTATACTTTTTAAAAATTCATCTGGGAAATCTTTTACTTTGCGCGGATCTGTAATTTTGTGTTTAAAAAGATTTGTAGCAATTTCAAGTTTTTGCCTGAATTCTTCACGACTGTTTGTCAACTTATTTAGAATCACACGAAAATAGAAGATATCTTTTTCTTTGAGATCTAATCCATTTCGTTTTCCTTCAAGTACATATTTTTCTAGAACTCTCTTTTCTTCTTCTGTATAATTTTTGTTTTCATCGAGAACCTTTTTACACATTTCATAAATAGGCTTACTTGTGTATTTCTTAGACATGGCTGTCCATGTCCTTCTGTGAATATTAAGATAACACTTTGTTGGCATCAGCGATTGATTTCCTAGGTACAAAACTTTTGAAATACCCCAAGTAGTTTGCAAAGGAACTTCAAGTCTCTCTAATGATTGAAATACATCTTCAAAAGGATTTAAATTGTTTTTTTCTGTAAAAAAATGTATGCACATATGTAGAACCTTTTTGTTTATTAAATTTCTTAAAATGTCCTACCCTCTATTTCTGTTTCTACTGCTTTTAACCCATGTTCAAATTCAAGTGTCTGTACTGCTGTGGCTGCAACACATTTTTCTATTGTTAAGTTGTTAAATTCAGGGAGCCTAGTTTCTTCTTTCAGAAGAGGATTTTTTTCTGGTAGATCTTCACCAATTTCTGGTAAACTGTAATCAAAATAAAAAACCTTACTGCAATTTTGTATAATTTAGAAACTAATTAAAAAAATTTATTTCTAATAATAAAGCCAATTTGTTTTTGCTATTCAATGAAAGATTTCTGTTTTACGAGTTATAATTTGGAATAATTTCCTCATTATGTTAATAAATGATTAATTTATCAAATGAAACAAAATAAATTAAAAAATATTAAATAAAGCTTTTAATAAAATTCCTTAAAATGAAGATTCATTAGTTTTTTTTATAGAAAAATGTAATAAGCATCTAATAACATTCTGCATATTCTAATTACAGTAAATTAAGTTTTAAAATAGTTATATAAATTTAAATGATAATAATTATTATTTTTATTATCTTAATCTTAATATATTTAATAAAAAAAAAAGCTTTTCTACTTGTCAAACTAAAAATATCCCAAATACAAATAAAAAATATTACATAAAAATAATAATTCATTCAAAACTACAATCATGCAACTTTAACATTTTTTCAAAAGAAATCTAAAATAAAAAAACTTTCACCCCTCTCATAACTAATACCTAAAAAATCTAAAAATCCTCACAAAAACGTAAATTACATAATTGCAAGCTGACAATATTTAATTTAAACATAAAACAGCAAAAATTGCGCACAATGAATCAATACATGGTAACAAGACAAGCAGGAGGACTTAACCTCTGCGTCGGTACTCACAGAACATAGTAACCGCTCTCCCGCCTCTTCGGAGTCCGGAACAAGCCGCTCCGCGCAGAAAGGATTCTTCTGCCGCAAATGAGGGCCGCCATCGTTGCCGGTCTGGAACTTGCACGTCTTCGAGAAGATCTTCCTCAACTTTTTGAAAACATTGCAACTTGGAGTTGAGCCCTTGCCTTGGACGTCTTTTTTTCTTCTTCTAGGTACTTGTTTGCGGCAGGCTGTGGCTACAATGGCATGATAGCGGTTCTGTTCCGCCCGCTGGTCCTATCCTAAATTACTACATGGTCCAGTGAAAATGAAAATTGAAGGTGGTGATTGTTTTTGCTTTATTGTATTTATCATGCCGATTATTAAAATTTTGTATTGCAGTCTTAAAAATATATTTTTTAAATTACGCATAATATTTTTAATTAAGATATATGTAGTTTTCAAATCTACTACCAACTTCACTTTTCCATTTGAAATTCCACTGACTGCATGGAGCAAGTGGGAACCAGCCCGCGGAATGGAATAGAAGTATAGAACACGATAACCATTGTCGCGTTTTTTGCCAATTTTTGCTGCCGGTACGTTTCGCATCTTTCTTTCTCTCATTTATTGGCTGTGAAAAAGTTTCCTGAGGTAATTACCCAGAGTGAGTTTTCATACATTTTTTAATTATAAATAATAAATATAAATATATATCTATCTATATGAAAAGCTGGCGAAGCTATTATCACGCAAAACCTAAAACAATTGCCATTAGCTTACACCTGCGCTCAGTGTCAATATATAATCAAAATTATGCGAATTGCAAGGTTGCAACTCAAGTTCAACTCCGGTGAAATTTTTCATTTCGGTTTTCGTCACAAACCCGGATGGATTCTGTGGAAAATGTCTTAAAAAATTTGAACTGATAAGGAAAATTATATCAAAGCGAGGCGACGCTCGCGGCTCGCTCATCGCATCGAGCGATAAAAGATTTTTTATGGCACCTTCCTCCGTAGGGACTGCGTAAAATATACCAATTTTAAACATTTATATTTTTAAGTTTTTTTTTCGGGGAAATTGGCTGAAATTTGAATAGTGCATAAATAATATCGCCAAAAAGCCAGGGTTTAATTTTTATAGACATCGTATTGAAGATAAAAATCGTTCCAACCACCTTAAGGAGTCTCATAGGTTTCATGAAGTCATACAGAATGACTTGAAATTTTTGTATGTTATTCCTTAGCTAAAAATACGATTATATGATTTTTTTCAGAATTTTTTATCGCTACGGTTTTCGAGAAAAAAATTCTTGAACA
>UCOM01002875.1:0-22070 GCA_900474385.1 Ormyrus pomaceus | reverse complement strand
CTCCTCTCTCTCCCCCCCCCCCCCTCGTTCGCGTGCCATTACACGTGTTTCGCACGTGCCGCAGTCTCTGCACTTCTGTTCTCGCGCGCGCGCCTCCGGCAAAACAGGAACAAGACGATGCAGACGCGCAGCCGATGCCGTCGGCTGTAAAGAAGCGGGGCAAAATACGAACAGACGTGCCAACAGGAGTTTCATTTACTTTATTTAAGCCGGCTCTTCTCCGCGCGACGGGTATATATATAGCCGCGCCAGCCGCAATCTGTAAAAGGGATTATTTTCTATGTTTGGCGGGCGGCATTCTTCCGGACATTTTTTAAATCCTTGCAATATTTCGCAGGGGGAACTTGGAGAGTCGCGCTGTTTTCGAGCTGGGAAATTGATGAAAGTTTCGAGATTTTTTTTTAAAGAAAAGATGTCGCACCATTTTTATTTAGTATGCCACTGTAATAAGGTATTAAAAGTTTTTTGCGATTTTTCATCCATGATGATTTTTAAGCAAGTAATTATAAAATGATCATTATTTTTTGCAAATAAAGGATTCGTTTTAGATCAATCGATTAAACATTTATAAATCCATTAGTAAAAACAATACTATGCGTGGATTAAATTTACCAAATTAATCTACACCGATATGACGTACTTTTAACATTGCTCAATAGTCCTCGCGAAATCCAATCGCAGCATCAAGCTCGAAATTCAATTCTAATAACGACTGTATAAACCCGCTACACCTCCTCTAAATTTTTAATCCCCCTCCGAAGACCCTCCCCCTGAAAAGCGTCGAAATCCCCGCTGCAGGTTAGCCCTCTCACCCATTCGCGGGGCGCTCCTCCTCGCGCAGGTAGATACACTGCAAGCAGCAGCATCCAGCCTTCCGGCCGCAGAGGGTCCACCCTTCCGTACACGTGTTTTCGTAGGCGCGCGTGCCGCAGCCTCCCGCACTCCGCGCGCACTGCACACACTCTGTCCAGTGCAGAAACAAAACAGCGAGAGAGCCACCCGCGCGCAAGAGCGAGAGAGCGAGAGAGAGAGAGAGAGCGACGGGGGAGTGACGTCACGCGGCTCGACTGCTCGAGAGTCGGTCTCGCGCAGAGCAGCTCGGCAGTCGCGCGCCGACCGCCGCAACGTCTAGGCACGGGAGGACACCGCCGCTCCGCCGCCACTTTGTTTACGTAGCCGCGAGCACGCGCGCTTCGATCAGCCATCAGTGGAGAGAGAGAGAGAGCGAGAGATAGAGAGCCCTCTCTCTCGTTGTTTTTTTTTTCTCTCTCTCTCGAAATCCGCCGCCTTCGGATCCAGGAGGGATCGGGAAAGGGATTGGGCTCCCGGCGCCCTCCGATGATCCGGCCGAGAATCCCCCGATAGTCGTCGGTGCGAGATTTGAAATTTCGCGCACACGGCAATCGTCGCTGGCCGCTCTCTCGGGCTCCGTGCCCCGTTTCGGACGAGGTGTCCTCGTGTGCAGTGCTACCGATCGGATTAATACGAATCGCCCCCCCCCGTGTCGGCGGCCAGTTTACGAGGCTCGACTTCGGAACTGTTATTTTACGTGTGTGTGCAAGTGCAGCAGCCGAACCGTGCTCCGGAAACAAGCGGCACCGAGAGACCGAGAGACAGAGAGAGAGAGAGAGAGAGAGAGAGTAGTGCATTTGAATAATCGATTGGCATTGTCCGGATAACCAAACGATCGCTGTCGCAGCAGTGCAGCTGCAGCAAGCTTCCCTCCTCCTCCTACCGCTGCTACGCCGCCCCCGCAAATCGCTTTAACGTTTATGCGCACTGTTTGCCGGGGTGCGAATTCGAAATCTTTTCTCCCCGGGCTCCGGGGGATTTCGACTGGTTTCCCTCCCCCCGCCGAGGGGGTCGAGCTGCTCATCGCCGACGGAGATACTCGCCTTTTTCGGCCCGTCGTTGAGGAAGACACTCATCGCGGAGGTGCGAACGATAGCGCGGCCCGGCGATTAGTCAGCGTTTATTTTTCGCGAGGTTTCCAGTGCGTGGGTGCTGGTGGTTGGATATAGCGAAGAGAGACGAGAAGTGTAACCCGCGTCTCCTCGATGCGCGAGCCGCGAGATGCGAGGACTTAGGGGAGGATAGAAGAGGAAAAAGAAGTGACGAGGCTGTGGCCGCAGATTAACTCCCCCGCCGCGGGAGGAAGGGAAACTTTCTCCGAGATTGACGACGGAGCCGAGGATGATTTGAGGTCCGGGATTATCCTCCCCGCGAAGGTCGTCCCTCGGCGTAATTGCCCGGACGAATCTCGACGTTTCAATTAGGCGAAGAATCGAACTCGTTAGGGGAGCCGTTATAACGTGTGGTGCGCGATCTTTTTGGATGCAATACGAGACGAGAGTTTCTTGGTGAGGAAAAGCGAGTGAATAAAGCAGAGAGCAAAGAGGAGGAGAAGCGGCGGGAAGATCGGCCTCCGGGCCGCTATGAATGATTCCAGTGGTTGATTCGCGTGAAAAGAGTTTGCAGTGATCTACGGCTGAACCATGTCGGCGATTATCCTGCTGCTGAGCCTCGTCGGTGCCGCCTTCGCAGACAATTTAGGTAATGTATCATTCTCTCGGCTTTTGTTGGCCGCCCGACTCCCGAGCCCCGCTGTACGAGTTTATGACGTGAAGAATGTCCGCCCAGATGGAGGAATTCGGAAAATTTTCCTCCCGTAATTTACAGCCAGGTTAGATGTAGTGTTAGTTCGAATCTCTGGTGCCTTTGTTTAGAGAATCGATCGCTTCGGCGAAAGGCGATGATTTTTTGTTTTTTTTTATCGATTCATCGCGGCGTCGTACCGGTGATTCCGAATGAAAACGTTTTCGAAAAGCGCAGTTAAAGGTGTCATGTCGGCATTACAGCCTATAATAATTTGAGTATTTATTTTGATTAAATGTGTACGACTAACGTTTTAAATCCCGAGGAATGAGTTTTCATTGCGGCCTTTAAATCACGTAAATAATCCGCTTTAATAAATTTTAATCGAGGCAAAATTGACTTTTTAATGAAACCCTTTGGCCGCCGTTTGATATAAATCATTTTTTCAGTAAAAATAAATGACAAGAAAAAAAGCTGACCGACTTACAGAAATAAATGTTAAAGAGAAGAAAAAGGCGTCCTTGTAATACAAATGATTTAATGAAAGAGGAGCCTCGTTAGTTTTTCCAGTCGAACGTTTTTGTAATGCCGTTACTTTTCGTTTTTAATTACCATTCGGAAATTTGAAACGAGTTTTTCAGAATTTGAGTTCTACCTTTTTATTGTTGAATACGACCTTTTGTTGTTAATCTCCTTTTCTATTTTAAATTAATCTCATATATCAATCACATTGGAATAATTGTCAAGATTATTTAAATTAAAATGATAAAGTATTCCATTCCGCTTTTAATTAACCAATGCCCAAAACCAACGCAATTATGATTCATTACTTTAGAAAATCTTTGAAGCTTGACTTTTCCGCAAAAATCCATTTATTAACCCCGTCGGATTTTAATAGGTTAACCGCGAGCTCCTCAATCAAATCCAATCGCTAATAGTCCCCAGCCATCAGCCGTCAAGAGCACAATAAACGAATCGGGCGAATTCCTTTATAGCGAGGTCGTCATAAAATGCATATCCCCCGCATCATAAACACCCCGCGAAGGACGAGACAATAAGATTTTTATTTTCGCGAATAAAACGGAACGAGGTTACACGGGATTTCTCTGGTCTTTCGCCTCCGGCGCGTACCTTCCGCCTCTGTTCTCTCGCGGCTCTCTGCCCCTTCTTTATCCTCCGGCAGTCGGCGCTCGCTGCACTTCTGTTTACAATTATCATTGACCTGCGCGAGATGCCTGGCGCTTTGCTAACGTCTCGGCGAGATCTGGCTGCCGCTGAGCATTTACGTGTTAATTGAAGTAATTAAACATACTCGGGGGTAAGTGCACCTCTTCGGGTGCCTTTTCGCTTATTTTTCCGGCTTTTTAGCGTCTGTGCGGGTTAAGCGATTCACCTGTGAATTATGACCGATGTGTGTCACACTAAAATACGTTCCATCCGACTTTTTCAGCAAAGGATTTTCGTATTAAACTTTTGAAATACAGAGGCGTAAAAGATTTTCAAAATTTACAGTTCAATTACTAATAGTCTGCAAGCTTTCGGTGACACTCGTAGCCGGGAGTTTCTATTCTTCCGAACTCGATTTTGCTATTCCGTATCCTGACAACCGACTACTTTATTGAAATATAAAAAAAAACCGAAACCAGTTTACTTTCAAAATTATCGATACGTCAATCTTCGCATCGAATAACGCCATCCATCCATCACCAAAATCACAAAATCACTAAATAGAGCCATCCGCGTTTCTTCAATCCTCCCCCACTGTCCGGCGCGGACCCGAGGCGAGCCCAGCGCAACTCCGCACAAGTCGGCTCTCGGAAGGGGCGCATCGATAAACAGCAGCAAAGGGCTTGCCGCCGCCGCGAGAAGATTATAAACCCATTCACGGCTACGGGCGGAGGAAAGTTTCCCGCTCCCGCAACCCCGAATGAATTGAAGGAGAGGCTCTTCGGGGGATGGGATGCTTGGATGCCTGGCTCCTTCCGGCGATGATGACTACTTCGCGAATTCGATTGTCACTCTGAAATGGAAAGAGAGAGAGAGAAAGAGGGGGGGAGCTAGAGACGGTAGCAGCGTCTGTCGCTTTTCGCCGACTAAAGCGAAGATCGATGTGCTTTTTGTCTAGGGAAACGCTCGTACGTTCGAGCCGAAAAAGCAGCGGTTTGACGGCTTCGCTTTACCGCTGAATTGTTAATTTCGATTACCGCCGAGAGGTGTAATGACTCGTTGAAGTGCCGACTGCCTCTGAGGTAAATTCAGCAAATACGAGGAGCTCTTTGTTTTTACTCGGCTCAAAGAAGTTAATTGCCGCCGTTACTATAGTATTTAGCGCAGAAGTGTAAATTTAACTTTTAAATTTTAATACGCGGAATTTGATAATTAATCTCGTTGCGAATTGCGTAACCGACGGTAAAATACCGAACCGAGGCAATTTTGCGATAATTAATCGGAAGAACGGAGGAGCCAGTAATGAAGCAGCATAATAGTAATGAACTATAAATAATCAATGGATCGCCGTAAATCGTGCCTTGATTTGCTTCTCCGTTCGGATCTGGCATGAAAACGTCCATGCGACCCGGTAACGAACGTCCATTGCAAAAAGAAATTGTTATTAAAACGCTGTCGTAATCCGCGAGTTTTCCAATAATCCAAGGCGTATAATACGCCATCCTTATTGTGTCAATATTTACGAGGTCCCAATACGGACTTTATTAAAAAATACCGCAGAGTCCGCAGAGTCGTATAAAAGTATATGGACGACGTGAGACGCGCCTGCGATTCTCGGCCGCATATTTATTTTTTACGAGCTCGGAAACGTCCTCGAAATTTCGCACCTCCCTTCTTCATCCTCCCCCCCCCCTCCCCTCTCGCCTCCTCCGGCAAATAGTCGCGTATCAAAAATCGCTTAGAGAAAAAAGATTATGAGAGCCGACGAGAGGCGGGCCGAGCCTCGATATGCGAGGGGAGTCGGAGAGACGCTCGCTAAAATTGAGTTATTCGTGAAATTGAGAGAAATGTGAGAGAGGTTCGCCCTCTCGTTCTTCAACGCCCTTTTTAGCGAGGAATTGTGTGCCGCGTTCTTGCAGGTGCTCTTATACGTTTTCTTCGCGTTGCGGGCATTTAAAGTTTTAGAGATATTTTTTAATAAACCTTTTTTTTTACGTTTATAATAAAGCCGCGGAGGTCGGACGATTGAATGAGATTTCGAAGGGGGTTCTTTAAAATTTTTGAAAATAATCCGCTTTCGCGAGTGGTGGAAAACTATTTGCATACCGGGGAGAAAATAAAAAAAAAATTGATTTATCTAATGGATTTGTAAGAGGTTCCTTTAGAGCTCGCTTTTTACTTTGAACTCCGCCAGGAGCGCGAAAGTTTTTCCCTCGAAGCAAGCGTGTGCACTTCGTGCTTACCATTATTGTACAATTATTTCTGACGTTTACGCGCATCTCTGGATAGCTCTTGCAAAAACGACGCGTAAAAATTTACAGAGTATGCAGAAATAATATTTTTTCCTTAAAATTTTTATAAGTTACACGTACGCGGAGTTCTTTTGGAATAAAGATTGATGTTACGCTGGGTTTTAGTCCAAAACAAAATATTTTGGATAAGCTGCGTAGAAGAGGAGGAAGAGTGCTTCTGCTTTTCGCTCGTAAATAAAAAACAATGCAGGTATATAGTTTTTACATTTTATCGAGAAACAGCGTACTGAAATGAATAATGCTTTTAAAGCTTCTTTTCTTAAACTTTTTGATCCATCATCCGTCATTTCGAAGAATCATTATATCTTCCTCGAGCGAGTTATTAAAAACAACGCAACTCCCTCCTGAAAGCGCAGCGCAAAGGAAAGCCAATAACGTCAATGAACATTTTCTCCTCTCCCCCTTTCACCGCGGCTTTCTTCATTAAAAAATAAAAACCTCGCTCACAAAGGCCTAAATACGCTCCTCGGCAGTCCTTGACTCCTCTAACTCTTGAATTTGCACGTTGCTCTTTAGACAGAAGATAATTAACAACGAGCGCGTTTATAAAAAGCAATGTCGCTTATCCGGGCGCGCGCGGCTAAAAAAAGAGAGGGACGGAGAGAGGGAGAGAGAGCGACAAAGAGGAGCGAGAAGAATCTCTTTGGCCGTTCGTTCGCCTATAGCAGAGAGAGAGAGATATACCCCCTCGTCTCGCGAGTGTGTGTGGGTCGATGGAGCACGAGAGGTGTCCCGGTTCGCATGCGAAGCGAATGAAATCAGCGGTGGCGCGTCGGGGTCGTGGCCCCTTGATGAGCCGAGGGTTCGCGCGCAAGGAGAGGGGCTATAATTAACCGGCAGCATCCCCCCCCCCCCCCTCTCTCTCTCTACCTCTTTCTCTCCCTCGGGCTCTCTTTTTGCCCGCGCATTTTCATAATGCAGTGTCGATGCCTGCTAAGCAAGATGGATAGATTCCGAGCGGAACGCTTTTGCATTTCTTGCTGGCCGCTCGTTCGTGGCGGCAAAGCGGTGCAATCACCTGATTTTGTGCTCTCAAAGGGGGAGGGGAAGGGGGGCAGGTTTAATATCAGGTGGTTGGCGATTTTTCTTCACGGCGGAGAACGGAGGGAAGGGTTTTACGGCGCTTTTCGAAGGTTGAATTTTGAGGTAAAATAGGATTTCGGAGCTTTAAGGGGGATAAGCTGTTATTACTGTTATGTCTTTTATATCATTTTTGTAAGGATGAGTGGATTAATTTTCTAAATATTTTCTTTGTTTTCTAAGCGATAGTTATAATAACTTTCGCAATTGAAATCCCTCTAATCCTAGTTTTCTAAGTCTCAATTACTCGCTCATTACGTACTCAACCATTAGGGTTAGATCGTGTGGAGTCGTTGAAGACGTCCTCAAAGGCACTAATTACGCCAATTCTATTGGTGACTGAACTTTGGTAGAAACTAATACATCAATAATATGGATCATCAAGCAGTTGTCTCTGGAGTGGAACATGCCGCAACATAATTTTCAAATAGTATGCCAGTGCTTAAAATAAACGCAATATATTTATATATTTAAGACTTTATTAAAAATTTTGCCGACTGACTCTTTTAAATATTCTGTTATAGTTTTATGTAAAGTTTAGCGCAATATTTGAGTTCAGCTGAACATAATCAAGCAACTTATTGTATGCACACTGAATTGTAATTATCATTTAAGAGAAATTGAAATAGGATGATTATACACGTTTTTCGAATCACTTACATAAAATTTGTAATTCATATTCCATTGTCAACGCCAGTATCGACTTTCTCCTTTTCATCATTCCAGTAAATTTAACACGAAATCGATGAATTTCTTCATAAAGCTCTTTCCAGTTCGTACAGATGAAATGGCAATTAAATGTTACATTGTTCATTTTGAAGTCGACGTAAAAGAGCGGGCAAATATCCACTTATTCGTGCTTCGAGTACGGAGCCAGTCGTCTAAAAAGAAGCAATTACATTTAATTAAATTGCTTAATATTTCGACGGCAATTGAAATCGAACATTAAATGAAAATTGTTCGAGCACTCGCTTTTAATTAATTTTGCTAAGTCAAAATTTCTGTTGTCATCGATTGAGCGAAGCCTTTTGAATTTGAATGCATTTACTTTGCACTAGAGAAGCAGCGCCGCGACGAGGGAATTAAAGGAAAAGGAATTGAGGTATTGCGCTCCATTTCAGGGCTGCAGTCGTTCCTTTTCCGTCTTCCATCTCGACGGTGAATTACCGATGCATAGCCAGGTTTAAATAAAAATTACGTTTAATTTCATTTTAATTGCAGCCCCTTAATCCTTTATTGCTTAATTTATTTTACAATTCAATTTGAACCCTAAATAAAATGTAATTTATAAAGCTTCACCCTCATTTACACAGGCAAATTTTTCGCTCAACTCGAAACAGCAAATGACTCGAAAAATCCTCCGTGAAATTTTCCTCTCGGCATCGGGCGGAACTGCATTTTTCCCATCAAATCCTTCCCGAGGAGCGTCGCCGATTCGGCATCGCTCGTGTGGTTATCAGCGCCGATATTATTGAAGCTCTCTCTTCCCCGTCGTCCGCGGGCCTTGATCCGAAGCCGAAGCCGACGGGGGACACGTCGTTAATCATAACGATCTCCTCGACGTAAGCTACTTAAGTCAAGAGCCTCGAACGTCGAGGGGCACAGAGGCGAATAAATCTAAGGCCATCGATCTTCGCCGATAAATCAAATCTGCGGCCGTCGAGCGAAACCACCGATGCCGAAGAGAGGCGCACCGACTGTACCGAGATGTCTGCGCCGCGATTCTACAGGTGAGAGACCCCCTCCGCGGGGGGTCCGCTCAGACGACGGGTGAAAAATTGATATAGGCGCCCGAAAACTAGGCCGATTTTGTTTTCCAGCCGTTGGCAGCGGAAAACATAAGCCCTCGCGGGTATTAAGCGATCGAGGAAGATTAACGAGTTTAACGCGTGGACGATTTCTGGGTGGCCTTTGCGGGATGAGTTTCAGTTGTTAAATTGATAAGTGGGCCGAACTCTGATAAAAAGACAGTCGATAGAGGCGCACGAAAGTTTCGGCTGACGTTTTTGCTTGATTGGAATCGAAACTGATGAAATTGTTTGAAAACGTATTGATCGTTGCCATTAGAAATGAAATGTCACTGTTTTTTCGCTTTCGCGTTGTTTCGCGCTTTGAACTTCATTGTTTGTCGAGCTATTTCAAACTATAATTGTTAGCAAAAGAATTAATATCACTATTTGAAAATATTTACTAACATTTTAAAGATTGATAGTACGTGTTATTTATATAATCAGTGTTTATTGATTAACAAATGAGGTGTGCGATTCAATAATCAATGACCTCCTTTATTATACGGTAAATAAGAACAGCACATGACGTATCCCAGCCGTACACACTTACAAAGTATTACGCGTACATATCCAATGATACTTTTTGATCAGCAAAACTGAAAAGAACAATCTTGAAAACACTTTCCAACAGGGTCATTCGGAACCGTCGAAACGAGCCCTCCCGATAAAAGGTATTCAACTATCAACTTCTCCGCAAACCCCACTCCGGAGCTAAAAAGCAATTATTGCCCGAGCCGATGGTTGTAACGACGACGTAGTAAAATGAAAAAAGAGCTCGGCAAGATCGAAATTATTGTCGGCGAACTCTTGGCCAAAATCTTTTCCAACTGTCAGCCGCCGAGATCCTCTCGCAAAACTTTCCCCTCGCCCAACCTTGCCCAGTTGCACTCCGGGCCCCTCGGAAATCTCGCTGGCGAGATAATTAAGAGCCGAGCCGGAGAAGGAATCGGGCTTTCGCGCGGACCCAACGAAAACACCGCTTTCCAAGTGCAATCGCCGCACGGTAAATTATTGCCGGCGGAATTTTGCGAAACTTTTCGTCGATCGGCGCCTCTCGTAAATTCATATTATAATTGAGAAAAGCGGAAATTGAGACTCTCGCGCGCGCGGGAGAGAGAGCTCCGCGCGTTTTTAAAAAGTTCGATTGCGACCGTAAATTCTGGGCGAGAGCTCGTATCAGCGCTCTCGGCGTAAGGGACGTTACGCTCGGCGAACTTTCGCATTATGCTGGAATTTCGAAAATTTTGACTCGGTTTTGTTTGCCCGCAATCGCGAATGTTCAGCCGCGGGGGGAACCAATTCCGGGATAATACTGCTATCGGAAATCATTGCTATTCGAATGTATTCGAAATGGTATTCAATTAAAATGACATTAGCATATATTAAAACGAAATTTTGGGTTGACAAAAAAAATGTCGGTTTTTCGAGAGCCAAAAATACGGAATTACAAGGTTACCTACGTTTGTCGAAAACTCCCGAACAAACAAATTGGAGTTTTGCATATTTATATCGCGGATTTGCATTACACGAAATTTCAAAATGAAATTATAACCTGCGAATAAGGTAATTAACAATTTACCGCACATTGATTATTCAACGAGGGCACGTCATTTCGCCAAATGATTTCAATAACCCACATTTGATTTATTAGCCTTCCTCCAGGCTCTAATTAATATTTATATCGCTCTAATCTCACTTTGACATTATTTTCACTTTTTGAGACAGTTTTCACCCGATGCTAAACCGAAAAAGCGACGGAGAAACGATAACTTCCACACTCGCGTCGAAATGAACTATTACCGCGTAAAAATATATATAAATCCTCAGAAATTGAAAAACAGAAACGCGCGCAAAAAGCTCTTTGAAAGTCGTCAACCTCCGCGTTCGTCCGATCGATCCGCCGAAACGGAATCAGTCGTTCGCCGAGGGCGCGGATTTTTTAAATCAGCCCCGGGTCGCGACGATTTTTTAAGAATTATTTAGCTCTCGCCCCGGCTTTTGCTCTTCGATTTATCGCCGGCGAAGTTCGGCTGGGAAAAGGGAGTCGGCCGGTGCGCGCCTAGTATAAAATTTGATTACGGCGACCATTTTTGCGCGAGCTTTATCTACTGTGACGCGGACAAAAAAGCGTTATTTCGAAAAAAAAAAAAAAAAAGAAACTGCAGCGGGAGAACGGCAAAGAGGCTGCAATTCGGTCGACTACACGCCTGACTGTTGCCGCGGACATTAAGGCTTTGTCGTTCGCTGCACGGCCGTTAGAGCACCCAGTGCTAACAGTAAATATCTTTTTGGCTTTATCGAGTTAAAAGTTTACGATGCAATACTATTTTAGGGGACGAATTAATTGAAATTAGTTGACCGGCGCTGCGTTGTATAGGCAATCGGTTTTTAGTATTGTCTCGGTAAACTGTTGTCTTTACTGGGATCTTTGGGTACTGTTGTGTTTTGTATAAACTTTAAAGTTCATATTAATACACCTATAATATTTATATCTTAAATTGTCGAAATCCATGTCAAATGTCAACCGATGGTTGTAATTTAAATAGAAATCTGAAATTTCCGCATGACATAAACATCGAATCAGAGCTTATTCGTATATCTATTGTAAAGGTTGTAAATGTTATTGACATTTTAAGAATTGTCAATAACGAGTACCGAATAAGGCAAATTAAAATCAAACTTCCTTTTAGCCGATTTAAATTGCAGCTAATAATACATTAATTAAAATATGCAAAAAAATTGAACATTATTTAAACCTTTGTCACCTCCAGCCCGATTAATTCGAAGCAAATAATTTCCAAATTCCATCAGACAATCTGACCGCGCAAAATATGCGTGGAGCGAACATCATAATCGCATGCACGAGGAGCAAACACTTTAGCGGAGTGCTTACCCCATCGGAAAATCAGCCGCATACGCGATTAAGTTTTCGTTTGCTCCGGCGCATTCTTAAATATGTACATCCAATAATCGAGGCGCTCGCGCCTCTCCCGCCCGATCCTCGTAACTTTCTAATCGAGCCGGCAACTCAAATATTGACGCGCGCACCGCGGGCGATCGGGCGAAGGATATTCGATGTCACTGTCAAAGAGCCAACTTCCCGCGCGCATCCATATATACCGCTGTAATAAACGCGCGCGCGCGCTTTTCGCCGAAGGCCCGGTCCCGCGCGCGCGGCCAGATAGACGCGTACATTCGCGGGAGGGAGACGGACGAGCCGAACTTCCGGGGCGTAAACAATGGAATCGCATGCATAATTAATGTCGGACGGCTGCGATCGACGCGGCTCCCTAATAGCTCGAAGGCCGACTGCAGGCGGCGGCGGCGGCGGCACTTTTTTCGCCGGGCTTCTCGACGCCGTTGCTTTCTTTAGTTTCTGCATTATTGATGAATTTCGAGGGAATAAGGCGACGTGCGAGGAAAGGTTAGACGACAGGATGTCGCGGGGTTTTTATCTGCCGGTCGTGAGAGAGAGAGAGGTGTAAGAGGCGGATGGGTCTGAATTAAGCGCGTGGGAAAGTGCGCGCTGTCGGTCCGCGTTACAAGTGATATGCGGTGGAATTCGGGTTGACGTTGTGCGCCGCAGTCGGCAAGGTTAAAATCCATTTAGTTCTTAAATAAGTTAAGCCTACTTGAGCGTAATTAAATTTGCACCGTAGCGGCATAAAAAAAAAATTGGCTCCGTGGAACTCGAAATCTCATTTGCGAGCGAGCGGCTTGAAACTTTGAAGCGTGTATTAAATTATTTAGCTTCAAAATCTAATATTGCCCTGTGCGAAATATTATGAATTTAGCTTAGCAGAATGCAAAATTTCTCGACGCCCCGCGCCGTTTCAAATCGAGCGACTTGGCGATAAGGCGATGTTAAATAATTCTGCCAACTCGTCGAATGTCTAACAACAATCGTAAAATATTCTCCGCGTAAGTCTGCCGACGTCGATTCGATAAGGTTCGGTCCGCGCGCCAGTTAAAATCGCGCTTGAATACGTCGAAACTCGCTGCAGCGCGCGGAGGTCAAAAACTTATCGAACATTTCAGCGCCCTCGACCGAATCAGCTAATAATCAAGAGTTCTCAACGCCTCGACGCCATAAAACTCCCCCGCCGCTGGTAAATTTAAAAAAAAAAACGCGCGCGGCGCGTCGATAATTCCGCGAAACTTTCCGCGCGCGCGAAAAGGGACGGGAAAAGAAAGGAGGAGGAGGAGGAAGGAGAAAAAAAAAGGAAGACGGAAGCAGCGAAACTTTGAGCTACGAACACGGGTACATAAGTAAGTGCGCGCGCGCCGGCGATATTAAGAGAATCGCTTTATTATGCATGCGAGGGCAATCGTTAGAGGAAAGTTTACCGCGCGCGAGGCGCGGCGCGGGGCCTATCCGCGCCGATACCGAGAGCATATAGCCTTTCCCTCTCTCCGCGCCTCTCCGGCTTTAGGCGCGGAATCGCTGCGGGAAGTTCCGCGAGTCGTTCGCGATGGCAGAGAGAGAGAGAGAGAGAGAGCCTTTAACTTCCGCCAGACCGCAGATGGAAATCGCTCCGAAACGGGGATGAAAAGAAAATCGGTGATTCTGCGGCCCGACGAATTTAGAATCGAAGGCTTCTATGGAGCGAGCTGCTTTTGTTAATTTATACGCTGTGTCGATAGTTTATTTGGAAATCCAAATTTTAGGATATGTACTAGTAAAATCCAACGCGCTTCGCGCGTACTATTTTCTTTCTTTGCGAGGTTACTATTTTTCCGCCAATCAGATCACGAATAAACTGATCAGCCAATCGCATTACGAATAAACTGACTTCACTTTTCAGATCATCAATTTTTTAAGGAAGGAAATTGGAAATTTGAGTGTGTGTGCTGGTAGTTATATACATATAGGTGCATAAATCCACTTTTAATACATTCGTACATTCGCGAAGATTAATGAAATTGAAATTTCAAACCATTGCAGTTAAACAAATTTACTTTCGACCCCGACTAACCCGAATGACTGAGTAAGTATTAAATATAATACGCAATACTCGTTAAAAAGAAAGAGCTATATAATATATTTTAAAATTTTATGTTAAAATTAACTTTATTTTCTTTTAAAAATGTCAAATTTAATATTCATTGACGTTGAAGCATATTTAAACGGAAAAATGAACGGCACTCGGATTCGAAAGAGTTAATACCGCGATAGATTACTGCTAAAGGAAACAAAGCGATGGAAAATGAAATGGAAACAGAAAATGAGAATCAGCAAAATTGGAAAAGAAGAAAGTTAAATGAGGTAATCTCATTAGACTCGAGCGATCGAAGTGAAGCGCGTTTGTTAGTATCTGTCAAAATCCAACGGATCTGCGTATAAAGCAGACATCGGGTCGGATGATAAATGTTGCAAATTGTCCGCGAAAGCTGTAAACCGCGTTTATGGATCGTCAATACTGACGTTTGATTTTCTGCTAATAAACTTGAAAATTTATTATAAAGCAATTCGTTTGCGAAGCAATCCGCCTTATAACTTTGTAAATGCTGAAATTATCAATTATTTAAGAATTTTAATCATTGAACGTCCAATGCGAAGTCTCGAGCTTGATGAAAATTCAAAGAATTGCTTTTTCAATAATCGTTGAAAAGCATGGCTCTGACGTTTGATATTAAAGCGAGACTGGAAGGCGAAATTATCAACATATTACCGATTTAAACACGAAAGGCGGCTCTGCTAAAAAAAGGAAAAAGCTCAAGTGCATACATTAAATTATTTGCAATGAATATTTAAAAAATCGTTATTTTAGCCTTCTCGAAAAAATGAAATTACAATTCATTGATCCAAAACAACGAAACGGGTCATCCACACTTATAAATTTCTTAAAAACGAATCCTCTCGAAGGTGACGCCTTACATTTTCCGCGCGCCCGATGATACTTCAATCCCTAACGTTCGCAGGCCACATCGCTCCCGCATTATATTTAGAAGCTCGACAATTTCCGTCAATTGCACCGGCAGCATTTTCCGGGCGGTCGGGCGCTCTGCGTGCATTATAATAATGCCGCGGGCTTATGCGCACTGTGGCTCTCGACTCTCGGCGAGGATCTCTCTCTCTCTCTCTCTCCCTCCCTGTCGCTGCGCGAAATATCTCGCGCTTCGCGCGGCGGCGAATCGGCCGGTGTCAATAATTGATACGGAATTATTGGGGCGCGAGCAGCTCGGCCCGTGTTAGGATATAGAGAATTGCATTATCGATGCCGGGTAACGCCATCCGATTGCTAATGGCTGATAAGCAAGTCCGTCGCGTATTTAAATTTACGGCCACGGCCGAGAAGGAGTGTGGGCAGCTCTCTCTCTCTCTCTCTCTCTCTCGTTTTATATTATCCGCGAGGCCGGGGGTTTTTCGCGGGTGTCGGATCGCTCGGCGTTATCGATGGGCTTGTTAATGAAAGCGATGCCATGTAAACGATACGCTTGACGCTTTGGATTGAATCCAGGTTCGCCGGGGGAAATTGATTTTTAAATAAAATCTATGCGCAGCGGGACAAATGTATATATGTGCAGGTCTGATCGCTCTGGTAAAAATTTATTACCGGCAAATTCGAGGGATTTTATCAAGATGCGCGCCGCCGAACGGCTGGATAAACCGGATAATTTTGTTTTACGACGCGATCGCTCGGTTTAATGCTCGTCGAAATTTTGACGAATAATTCGGTGTTGGTAAATTAGCTGAATATTATTAGTTATATTCTTTGTATTCACCTTTGTGTATTTTACAAATTTTTAACGCAATTTCTCTTTAATTAATTAATTTAAAAGTAAAATGAAAGAATTATATTTTCCAATAATATTTTCTGGTTACGATGGGATAGGTTTATCGAGTGAGTACATTGACATGACAGGCCGCTGTGGGCCTATTAGTCTATTACGCGTCGCTTGATTTCCGCTTGATCGAGCGAATCTCTTATTTGGGATGAGTAATCCGTAAAAAAAGTTGGTTTTTGCAAGAGAGTACATTCCATCTTTTATTTCAGATAAGGTGTTTGTGTATTCGAAAAATTATATGTGCAGGTGTAAATATAACAGTAACGAAGTTTAAATTTAATTTACCAGATGCAAATAACGAATCAATTTAATATTGCTTTAGAATAGTTAATGAAACTGCCTTTATCTGTATAATAAAATTGCTATCGCCGCTCATCAACGCCGTCCTTTTGTAATTTACCACTGTTCATTAATCAATTAGTTTTACAGTTATTCGCTGATTACACGGCTTAAAATACTAGTAAATATGTTTATGATCCAGATCGTACAAGTAAAAAGAGACCGGGCCCTCTGAGTGCTCTGCCTTTACGTGTTTTATTTCAAGGCAATTACAGAACCTGTTTGCCCCGAGTCACGCAAAGATATTTATCCACTTACATTTTGATCTAGCCGTTGAGAGGATCGCACCGAGTGGCTCAAATTGACTTGATTTTTCATGCGCTTTCTCAACTTATTCAATTTGTCCAAAGTGCGCCTTCCACAATGCCCCGGAGGCAAGTTGCCTCGTTAGAAACAAAAATGACTCATTCGGGCGAAAGCGCAATATGCATCCGAGTCGTACGATATTTTAATGAGACCGAATGAGGGCCGCAATCTTCCTCTCTCCCGTTCCTTATTTTTTTTTTTTGTACCTTACGCCGCCGCTTCGAGTCGCACTTGGTAATAAAAGACAAACGAGATTTTTTCGTAAGAAGGCGCGGCGTTGTAGTCATCGAAAACTCTGCTGAAAAAGTCTTCTCGTTATAAAAAGTTGAGACTCCGGGGAGAGAGAGAGAGAGAGAGAAAGATAAAGAAGTTTTTTGCACTCGAAAATGAGATCGGAGAAATAGTATCTTCATTAAATTACGTTGTGAAAAAAGTTTGATCCAAATAACAACTTTATAACTGCCTCTTTTTCTATCAAAGCTGTTGGATTCAATATAATTTTAAAATATCGAAAGCAAACTGTGACTTTCTTTGATACTTCGCTATGAAAGATGTAACTGTAAAACAATTTATTGTAACAAGTTTGCAGCTTTTTAATTAGTTCAGTTAAAATTTAAAGGATACAACTTTTTATTAATTAAGAAAACTATCAATTTTTATTAGTGAATCAATTTTCTGTTGTTTCAAAAAATATTATTATCTTTTACATTTTTAATATTACATAAACGAGAGAGAAGTTGTCATACGTTTGTATACTAAACTGTTTTTCTTGCTAAAATTTTCAAACGGTTTATTTTTAAAGAGAAACATTTTTAAAAATAATATGGCTTTGACAAAGCACACCGTCGGAAAAAAATGTATATCTAAATAAAGTAAAAGTCGGAACAAAAGCAATTTCAAAATATAAAAATGTTATAAAAGGAATTAATATTTTTAAGTCGATCATCTTTTAAAAAAAAAATTAAAATCTAATAACTATAATTTACACTTATTTTAATTCAAAATGTAGATTTCCGAAAAAATACTTTATCTAACTTGTAAAAATTTCCTGGAAATTTTTATTATTTTCTTCGGGCATTTTCTCTCCCCTTCGTCATACGCAAGTCAAAAAGTTTGTTCCAAAAATTCGCCCCTCCCAAAAAAAAGCCTTTTCCAACACTTTTGCAACTGTCGCAAGCCATATTCCGAACTCGCCACTTGTCGCTCGCGTTTATACCCGGAAAATAAAAAACAAAAGTAATTGCTCGGCAAAAAGGGCGCGGAGCCGCGCACAAAGAGCCCAAAATTTCGGCCGAATTTCTCTCTATAGCATCTATAAACTGTCGGCTCAACAAGCGGCAGTCCCCCGCTTTCCTTCTCTGTAAAGCGAGCCGCGAGCTCGCAGCGCGGCGCTGTAATTTTCGAAGCTTTACCGGCAGCTGCCTCCAGGCGCCCGACGCTTTTTCGCCGCGCGGAGAGACGCGCGCGCGCGTACTCGCGCAGGTATTACAACCCCGGTGCGTACGTATAAACGCGTATAAAATAGAAAAAGCCGGCGAGTTCGCGCCGATATCTCCGCGCTCACGGGCTCTGGAGAAAAAGGAATGGAAAAAGGTGGCGCGGGAGCGAGATTCCGCGGTGCATAAATCACCGGGTAGACAAAGTTTACAGCGTGTCGCCGGAAAAATACATTTTCAGACGCTCGACAGCGACTCTCTGCCGGGAGGCTCTTTCTGGCTGTAGCGCCGCCGCGCCCCGGTCCTCCCCACCCCCCGCGGCGGCCGGGAGAATTTTTTTTATACCTTTTGCGCACTTTTTGTTTCGAGCCCCCCGCGCGCGTGTACGCCCAGGTAAATTGCATTACGCGCCGGGCGCGCGGAGAGCGGACTGTCGAAAAAATTTATCCGCGCTCCGCCGTTTACATTACGGACTTCGAGTGTATTTAATAAAATGAATTGCGAATTAAAAGCGCTCGAATGCCTGCGGTGGGAAGCTCCAATTTTACGTTTATCGGCCTCGAAAAATCGAGGCGTATAAAAGTGATAAGCGGAAGATGTATGTGCCGCCATAAAGATAAAGCGCTTTCCAAAAGTACTCCGCGTTTTACGGCGCATCGGAAATAAAGCTGCCATTTCCACGTAAAATAACGATTGATCCCTTAATAATTAAAAATATCGAGCCTTCAATCAATCTTCCTGTTTTTTTTTTTTTTTAATAATACCATTGTCAGCTGCATAATAAACGATCCTCTGATATGCTTCGGTATTAATTCGATTTAAAGTGAGAAAGCACAAAAAAAAAAACAACGCGTCCCCCGCCTCTAATTTATCGCGAACTCGAATATGAATCTTATGAGGGCGTGATAAATGTACCGAGACGTTTGGCTCCGCGAGCCGCTTCCCCCTTAATCTACGCCCCGACGCGATACATCAACTGCACCCCTGCGCGTTACACCTCGTGACGCATTCGGAGCGAATCCCGGCCAAGAAAGCGCTGCCTCTCGGTGTGCCAGGGATGACTGCCGGATATATGTGCAAAGTAAAAATAATGAACGCCAAGGCTGTGCGCTCGGCCAAAGAATAGTCGGATCTCGAAATCGTATTCCCGAGGGGGTCGGAATACCGGTGCGGTCTTTAAAGTTAAGTCAATTAGGGTAGCGTAGGTAATTTGTATCGCGCGAATTCTCGATTATCCCGGAGGAATATCGTTCCTTACTCATTTGTCAGTCGTGTATTTTTACTCTTCGTTCGGATTTTTCTCCCCTCCCGATAAATCATCGTTCCTGCACTTCGCGCAATCAATAATATACGAAAAAATTCCAAAGCCCATCCATCTCGGAAGCCTCGGCCTGGCCGGGGGGCGCAAATGAGCTCGGCAGGGCCCCAGAAGTGAGCATAAGCCACTAATGAAAAGAAGAATAGAACTATTTTCCCCGAGGACTCCTCCCCGGCCGGTAAGACCATTTGCATACAGCGGGAGGAACAAGAAGAAGCGGGCAACTCGCTCCCGGCGGCGGCGCGGCTTTACCCGCCGGCTGCTCGAAGACTCGACGACCTCCTTCTCTCCTTTTTTTTGTGCCGGGCGATGACCAACTTGTCCACTCGAGGCCGCATTCTTTGTAGGCGGACTGCAGACTCCGGCTTCGAGCCTGGACGCGATCGATGCGTGTTTGCACGGCCGACGAGCCTCGTCCTCGCGCCATCAGGGAGCCACTTACAACTTCGCTTGTTGAACTTTCAATCTGCTCCGCCGGACCTTTGCCTTTGTGTGCTCTTACGTGTCTGGGGGGACGATTGGGACGTTGTTTTCGGCGGCTTGCGTTTGGGGAATTTCGTTCTTGTAGGTGGATTTAAAATTTTATAAGTCGAGCTATGGCTACAAGATTATTTTTACTTGAATCGAGAAGGCAGAGGAGTTTTGTGAGTTAGTTTTTATTGATTTTGCTTTTCACCGAGAGAGTGAAAGACTTTGAGATGGAACAATTTCCGATCGAATTAGCTCCAGTTGCGTAAATTTATTTTGTAATTTGAACCTAGACTTTTTTAATAGATAAATCATGACGATTGTATTATTTTTCTAAAAAATTTACGTACGTCGCTAAATTTTCGATGAAAAAGCGTCTTATTCGAACAGACGAGGGTGGAACCGCTTGCATTATTCATTGTCCGAAATTCAGATTCACGGGCTGAATTTTAAAAAAATCTGGCCAGAGCTCGGCGCTTAAAAAAAAGTAAATAATTAGCGTATCCTTTTCATTTAGATATATGTCTCCAAAACGAAGCGAAGAGAAGAAGTAGCAGAGAAAAAACAGTCAACCCGCCGCGGCCGAAAAGTCCGCAGAGGAGCGACGAAAGTTAAAAAGCCAAGTCCCCCCCTTTCTTTCCGTGTATCTTATGATTTTTCAGACGCAATCGCGAAACTCGCTCGTCCGTTGAAATTTACATCCTTCCGCCAGAGGGGGAGGCGGAGGTTTGGCGAGCCAGCCGAGCGAGCCAATTGTCTTTTGGTAATTATTTCCGGTGCATCTCGTTTTCCGGCCAGCGACGTCTCTGCTTTCTCTCTCCGCCCTCGCCCGGAGCGTTATCATTATCCTTTTCGCCGGGCACTTCGGGGGCTCTTTGAATGTAGAATAATTGTAAAGTATATAACCGCGGAAGACTCGCAATTAGTTGGGGGGCTCCTTGCAGAGGAATTTTCATAAAGTTTTTATGAATCGGGAGGTCTCGGAGGTCTGCCCGTACTGCGATTTTTACTTTAGATGATTAATAATTCGTTGGATCTAACCCAAGGCTTTTAATTTGACATTTTCGCTGAAGAAGAATAGCTAATATTAAAATCTAAAAGGAGTTTCTCAGTGAAGGATAAGTACAATGGTGATTCGTCCCGTTTTCATCTTTTTATAACTGCTTTTAATTTGGCTGATAAATATTATAGTTTTTCTAAAGGACTTTCAAAACATTTTTTTACAAATAATAATTTCCCAAAAATCAGAATTTATTTAAACCAGAAATCGCAGTAAACCGACAATGCTTTATCGCACTTGAAACGAACTTTATAAATCATACGTGTAAGTGGTAATATACGTCGAATTTTGTAGAATTATTACTTCAGACTAGAGTCCTTAAACCAATATATTAAATCGAACTATTTTAAATCCTCATTAATTTCCAGCGCATTAGCCATAAATTAGCAGCAGCAGCAGCAGCTCTCTCTCTCTCTCTCTCTCTCTTTCGCAAAAGTCACCGAAAAAAAACTAGTAATCCCCGTCAATCTTAATATCGCAGCGTGACGGCGTCCACGCAGCCTCTCCCCCGCCGCGCGGCAGCTAGCAGCAGCGAAATTTCACTTCCGGGGCAGCTCGTAACTCCCGGCCGAAATCCTTTCCAAGGCCTTCCCCCCCTCCTCCCCCGTCGATAGTTTGACTTCGAGCTGCGGAAGCCTGACCGTCTCTCGCGCGGCATTACGTTTAATTCCTGAGAGAAGCTGTTGAAATAATTTATGAGATGATAGATTCGGATTCTGGAGCACGTCCAAAAAGGAAGAGCCGAGAGGATGAAGAGAGAGCGGAGCGCGAGTGGGGCGGAGATAGATAGAGGCCAGATTGCGATAGTTAAGGAGGATAAAAAAGAGATGAGATCGATTGGCTTCGAGAGGAGCTGCGATGGAGAGAGAGGGAAAGAGGGAACGTTGAGTTAGAGTCTCGTTAAAATTTTTTAATCCCCGCTTCTTGTTGCCCTCTCACCTGAATTTATATCGTATTATATCGGGGAAATGTGCCGTGCAAATGTTCTTGTGTTATTGAATTTCGCAGCTGCGCAGTTTCCCTAGATTTGTACCTCGCTGCAGATTATTTTCAGAAAAATTCAGGTGCGGACTTTTCGCCCTTTAAGAATCGGGGTCTCCTCAGCTTTAAAGCGTCTTCTTTGAACATGTCAGCTGGACCGCGTCGTAAAAGCCTTTTTATCCGGGTTAAATTTCTCCTTTCGAACCTCCACTCGAATTAATTTCCAAACAGATCTCGGTCCGCTTTTTAATCATCAACGAAATTAAGTTCCCGAACGAGCTTCGATCGACTCCGATTTTCAATCTTTTTTTCGAAATTTCATTAACCCGAAATTAAAGAGCCAACGGCTTCATAACGAGCCGCGCGCATGCATTTCCACTTTCGCACCTGCCCCTCCCCCCCTTTTAAACGAACGAACTTAATTGAAAG
>UCOM01002874.1:0-22091 GCA_900474385.1 Ormyrus pomaceus | reverse complement strand
AAAGGAAGGGGGGGGGGGGGGGGGAGGAGGTGGAGGAGAGATTCTCCCCCGAGGCCAAAGCTGCGACGATCGCGCTCAAAGGACTGAATGGATGCACGATCTTCCCCCTTCCAGTGCTATGTCGGCTGCAGTCTTGCCTTCTTATTCTTCGAAGCCTTTTATTTGGAACTGTGAATTAAGACGCGATCGAAGAAGGAGGAGGAAGGGGCTCTGGCGCTGCTCGCTTTCCTGCGTCGCAAATTGCACGTGCGCGTCTCTATAGAATGCTGACGATCTTATTACGATCCTGCGGAATTGAACTTCCGCGCTGGAATCCACGCGCGCGCTCGCGCTGATGCTAACGAATGCGTGCGCGAGCCTTTCGCCTGGAAAATTTTCTCACATAGGGGGGGCGCTTGAAAGTAATTACGGTGGATTGAAAGCTAAATCAGTTGGACGTGTTATTAATATTTTTAAATTCCAGTAACGCTTTTCAAATGAAATAGATTCGGTGAACAGGGGCGAGAGCAGCAGGATTGTAGTTTTGCATTTTTGTTTTTTAAATTTCTTCCCTATCTCCGAAAAAGGAAAAATGAAAAAAAATTGGAAACTTTTTTACTCTGTTTTTCTTTCAAAAAGTGAAATTGAGTAACGCTGCATAAAGTTTTATTTAAGCTTTTGTAAATTTCTAGAGCTCTTAGGTGTAAAAATAACTGAATTTTTGATTGAATTTTCAAAGTCAATAATTAATGCTGCAAAGTCCTTATGACTTTCATAAGTATAAAAAAATCATTTTTATTCACTAAATTTGGAAAAAATCGATAACATTGAATTAATAATACATATTTATACGTTCCTAAATTGAAATTATAATACACTGATAACAAAGGTAATTAAATGGTGCTATTTATATTTTAGTATTGCACTCATTTTATAGAAATCTTGCAAGACTTTATGCAACTTGCCGCTGATTCAACTGGTTAGCTTATTTCAAAATCAATAAAGCCTTTTTTCTGCCCCTGCAATTTGACCTAGAATGAATAAAGTGAACGAAAACTTTTTAAACTGAGTATCAGAAAAGTATCATAAAACGTAATAGGTATTGAGAAAAAGTAAATACAATTATTCTTGAAACTGGTGATCTAATATAGATTCTTTTTAAAAAAAAATTTAACAGAACTGTCTTTTCTTTCATAATATTTTCTTGAATATACTGATCTCAGTAAGGACGTTTAAAAACAATCTAACTTATTCTTGCTTTATTTTTCAAAACTAATCTGTTGAAATTACATTTTTATAACGAATACATCTTAAAAATAAAACTTTGCTCATTTCAGAGATGAAATTACTTTATATACCCTTGCAGCACTTCCGTGAATTAAAAAAACTAAACTTTCTTAATTGCACGCAGCACAAAGATGGAATATTTTAGCATTTGAACACTCTCGTTGATCTCTAGTTAATCGTTGATCAAGGCTAAAGAATTGTAAAAAGAAATCGTTATTGGATACACGAAAGTAATAATGAGTATCAACATTTTATAAGTTAACCCTTTTTCATTCTTTTACTCGCGACGTATTCTGTACTTGAAAATCACAGTCGGGCGGAGAATTTTAAAATCTAGAAAGTTGAATGCAATGAACTTTACGGTTACGTCTCGCCGTTTCGTCTTTGAATAGTATACGTCGAGATTGGATATTGTACGAGGCGCCGGGAAACCATTCGCCACTGAGGAACGATGTACGCGTATGATTGCGAGCGGTGACTTTGTATTCTGCCGTCCTTCTCTCTCATAAACATCGGTTCAAGAAAAGGATATATATTACTGCAAATAACCAATCGATACATTTTGAGCGTGCTTTTTATGGTTAGTATTTTATGGAAGAAAATAAAACATCATTTACATGGATTTTACGCAGACGTTTGAAATGCAAATTACCGCGTAATAGGATGAATAAATTAGTTCACTAATGAAAAGATCGGGAAAGTGTTTACGTCGAAACATTATCATACTGTTATTTGCTACAAAAAATTGAAGTACGTGTAATTTTATGAAGCAAATAAAATATTTATTTATAATAAAAAAGGTTATTTACTTCGTTATAAATATTGAGCAAAGTATACAGTAATTTTACCCTTAAGATTAAAAAATTTCCATTTTTAATAAAAAAAATTCCTTCGGATAATGTATGTTTCAAAAAATGTGGTACAACCTTTTACACAAAAAAAAAAAGAATAAAATTTACATAGAAATATAAATTGAAGATAAATCTGCACATACTCGGTGAGCAACGAAACAGCAATAGAAAAAAGTACGCAAACCCTCCGAATCCCTCAAAATACAGCGCCGTCCTAAGGACGCATCACGAAAAAGCAAATTTTATCACTTCAGCACGGGTTTTCGCTAAATTGCTCGGCCTGATCCCGCCTTCAGTCAATTTATTTGAGCGACCCGATTGAATATGTATGCGACGCCGACGCGCAGATAACAATTGTAAATGCCCCTTCGATACAGGCCTCGTACAAAACCGGTAATTCACTCTCTCCTTCTGTCACTCTCTGATTTTCGCATATAATAAATGCGCTTTTTGCGATCCGCGCCGAAATGCTAATTCATCCGCAAGCTCGTCACCGATAAGGGCGCAGCCGCGCCGCAAAAACATCGGCCGCCTCTCTTTCTCCGCGTAATTAATGCGGGACTTTGACGCGAGCGAAGGCAGGCGGGGGATGCGGTGTTATGTGTGTTTTATGACCGACTCGGGCGCAATTAGGCCGCGCGAGCCAGATTAGCCGATTAACTCGAGGCGCGCCATGTGTCTCAGTCACGCGCGCGAGCGTTTAAGTGCGTGTCAAACGACTGGGAGCCACAGGGGACGCCGGATTTTTGAGCTCCGAATGGAAGTTGAGGGCTAAGCTTGTTTGCTCGACGGAGCTGCGAAAGTTTCGGACTGCTGCGGCGCGATTTAACGATCGATTTTATTAAGTTGAGGAATTAGAGAGTGTAAATTAATTTAGATTAATTGGGGAACGATATTTAAAAGTAGTGCGATGGTTCTGGAATGTACTATTAAGGATTGCTTTTCAAATTTAGTCAGGTGTAATTATAATGTCGAATCATATTTCATTTAGTGCTAAGTTTCATGTGACGTCGATATTTTGGACAAAATATCATGTGGATGTCAGGGTCGTATTTAAAAACTAATGTTTCAATTTCATTGAAAATTATTATTATTTACTTATAACATTTTGAATATTTACCAATGCTTGAAAACCTAAAAAAATGTCAACAGGATAAAACATATTATCTTTTTTTCGTAACACGAACCAAATTAGGAGATTAATTCTCTTCCTATTGTGCGATTTCATCACGTGCCAGTAAGGCGGATATCAAGCTTTAGGAAGTGTTCTTTGCGAAATTAATAAATGTATAGCTACTTACTTATTCTTCTAGTATTTAACAAAAAGGGAAAAAATGTCAAGCTGTGCAAACATTTTTTCCGGTTCATATTACTTCCCGAATAATAAAATACTGATATTTGGGTTATGCTAATCAGTTAGCTATCGTAAATGCATGAATGAGCTTCGACCTCTACGATATTTTCATTTAATTCTTTATTTGAATAGCTCACTTGCATTTCATCAAAGGAGTGAAAATTCTTTAATATTGTTTACTCGGATCTAAAAAAACAATTAGAAAGCGGCTGGAAAAGGCTGCTTGTTAAGCAAATTATGTATATAGTATAAAAACTTGGGAATATAGAATATATTTTAGATTATTCATTTTTATTTTCTAGCGAGAAACCAATCTTACGTTATACATACAAAGCAGCCTGTAGTTTGTATGTGCATACGTAATATTATACCCCGACTTTATTTTATCCCATCATATTATTGGAACTGATCCGCTGGTCCGAATGAAAAGAAGATAAAATATGAAACTTTCCTAGTTACAAATGCACGCACAGAAATCGCGGGCAGGAATATGTAAGAATATTTGAATATTTGCTTACTTTACACATATTTTCACTTGATAAATAGACTTTTTGATTTTTCTAACAGAATTTAGTGCAGTTTTATATTAAATTTATTCAGAGTAGTATGAAAGCATACAAATTTTAATAAGTAAAATCAATTACTCTCTACATTCTGCATCAAAAAAAAAAAAAAAAAAAAAAAAAACGTAGTTATTCATTTCAGCTTTAAAGTTGTTTTCCTTCGTAAACAGTGTTGACACACGTCCAAAATATAATGGAAAAGACATATTGGCCTTTGATATTCCTCGGGCTGCCTTTTCGGAAATTAAACCGGAACAAGAAAACGAAATATTTAACTGAAGCAGCGTTGTGCTATACTCAAGAACGTACTTCTCAAAGAAGATGTACGAGAAGGAGAAAAGCGTAGGTCGAGCTATCGCATAAATCTCCGGCTGTCTGGCTTCCTGTTGATTCCTCGCTGTTTTCTGATTCGTCTCTGGCTAAGTGTTATTCCTCACATTCTTTTCCGGAAATTGAATCTGGCGCCTGCACACCTTACACTAATTTCCGTTCGGCAGAAAAGTCCGAACGCGTAATTGACTGCTGCTATAAAATCTTTGCCATTTGTCAGTATAAATCTGTCTACAGATAGTAGGACGTTTATTGCTTAGTGAACTTTACAGTAATGATATTTTGTATTTTTATGGGATAAACCTGGATGGAATTCGTCCGATAATTTATCAGTCATAAACTTTACGATATCCATGTTTATTGATACTCCAATGAAGCTATAATGAACTACTTTTTTTTACTTTCTATTATAATTCCCCAGTTTCTTCTTTTACTTGATCAAATTTTGTTCAAAGATTTTATACATTGCGAGTAAGCTTGTCTTATAATTGTAATTAAACTGAAGCATACATTTTTTTAGATTATATTATTATTACAATTGTAACGAAAAAAGCGCTCCCGTAACGTAAATTAGTGCCGATCACTACCGCTAGGCGGCTACGTGAACCCGCAAGCGAACTAGGCCCGCCTGCCTTGCCGAGAGATTTCAGATTCGAACTGGACGAAAATCCCGAAGTACTCCAGACGATTCCCACTCCCCGTTGTTTTCCGACCTTATCTGATGCATGCCCATTTGCAGGGATAAGGAAACGTTACCCAATTATAAGTTATGAGCCAAGAATAGTGCAAAAACTTTTAAGCAAATTCAGTTTTCTCCAGAATCCCCAGGAACTTAAAACGCTTTCAATGCAGAGTTCCAAGACGAGGATGAAGTACGTGCTGGGAAGCAGGCGGAAAAACTCCGCGAAAAGCGTGAAATTTTCCGTAACTTCGTCGCGCGCAACTGCCACGCAATAATTCAAAATAAACGCGCGTCCAGGAGACGAGAGCGAAAGTCTCGTCCGTAACGATTTTAGCGTTCGCGTCATAAATTCATGCGAATTCAGCCCCGAGTATAAGCGGCTTCCGACAGCGGCCGGCGCGAGGTATCACGCACGCGCACGCACGCCCGCATACACCGTGTCCTCGTTAATATTCAAATCTAACCCCGTCCGACGCTAAAAGCGAGCCTCGAGTCGAGCCCACCTCGAACTTAGCGTGCGGCTCTTAGGTCCATAAACTCGGGAGAGAGAGAGAGAGAGAGAGAGAGAGAGAGAGAGAGAGTTCATGCGCCGCTGCCTGCACACACGACGTAAAGCGAGAGACAGGCGCACGAACTTATGCAAAACGCAACGCGGGCCTCGCGTTTATTTCTCTCCGAGTGGTGCTTTATCTTTTACGAAAGGCAAGTGCACGGAGTCTTTTGAGGGAGAGCCCGTAACACTCTTACCGAAATTACATTTAGTATTTATACGGAGTGCGAGCGAATAAAAGCGGAGCGGAGTTGCAGCCGCTGCCTGCACCTTAAAACCTTAATCGAATCAGCGGATTAGACGCGAGAGCTCTCATCATCGTTTTTTCTTTTTCTCCGCCTGGTCGGCTCTCCCGTTCGTCGCTTTGCTTTTCCGCATTTCATTTAGTCGAGTATCATCGCGGAGACGATGAATAATTGTTAAGCTACTGCAGCGTCGCGCTCTAAATATTTCGCGGATTTTGAATGATCTTCTCTTACATTTTATTCCTTTATTCGCGGCAAAGTCAAAATTCTTTTTAAACAGTACTTTTGCACCTAATGGACGACGTTATCGAGTTTCTAAGGAGCTACTTTTTAAAATTTTTAATTTTACGCATCTTTACAAGTACAGAGTCCATCAACTCGTCATAAAATACAATCATCCCGATCGATCAGTCAGGAGCAGCGCAAATCTGCCAGAACTCATCTATTTTCAATTAGCCGCTTTTCCGCAAAGAATGCCCGCGTCCCTCTTCAAACGCCGGGCACGATCTTTGCCCCCGGAAGCCGGGAATGCGCAATGATCGATCAATTCCTCAAAGAAAGTCCCTTTCCGATCCCGGAACTTCCAGCCTCGGGCGTTTTCTCCCCCGACGTTTCTCTCCCCGGAATGAAACTGCAGAAAATAAACGCGTGTGCTTTAAAGCGCTTTCATTCACCGCCTCCGTCCTCGATTAAGCCGAGTTTCTTCCCTTTTTTTCCGAGCGAGCCACGAACGAATTCTGATAGGGAGGCACTTGGCTCGCCACCTGCTCTCGAGCTCGGATTATATCCGCCCGAGTGCCGGCTTGGAAGTAGACCCTTTTCTTGCCGCCACCGCCACTTAAAGCATTTCCGCAAGAACTTGGAAAGATAGCCGATGGTCTTTTGGAGAGATTATTCGGAAGTGAATTTACACGGCGTAGATGTTTTAGTTTTAGGTTTGAAGAATTGCGTTGGACTAGCTGGCGTAATCTGTTGAGAAATTTCTTGTTCAATTTAGGAAGTTAATTTATTTAGATTTATACAATTTAGATTTATTTTGGGTTGGGATGCTTGGATTTTAAATATGCATTCGCATTAGAATCAAGGTTAAGGCAATATTTTGCATATAAATAAGTGTTTTAAAGAAAACAACTTTCCAATATACAGTTGCAAGTTTTTCTAAGGATAAGAACTTTATTTTTCGATAGAAAAGAGGAAGTTAAAGTACGAAAGAGGAAGTCGAAGAATGTAGAATAGTTTCGAAAAGAACAAGACAATTTCCTAATTTTCTGCATTTATTTAAAAAAAAAAAGATAAGATCTAATATAGTTGTAATAATAAAATAAAATTGTTGAAGACTAAAAAGATTTATAAAATAACATTTTTTATCTAGTTGATAAAGCAAACTGCTATGTCGAGAACTACTTTTTCTTAAAAGAAACTACTTTTCAAAATCTGCAAGATGTTTTCCTTCATTATGCATGCAGGGAAAGTTTACACTATTATAGAATTAGCTATGGTCGCAGGTGGTATCGATTTCATCGAATCGTGCGTCATTGTGCATACAAATTCAGTGGTCAAAGTAAATCCAAATTTCCACAAAGCTACGGATCCCATTAATATTCATGTGTGTATTCAAATTAATCACTTCTTCGTTTTACTATTAGGACTTATTTTCAAAAAGATAAAATCGAAAGACGATTTCAAAACTAATGTGATAAGATAGTAATCAACGATTGTTCTTCTATCTTTATCATTGTTTGAAATAAAAAGCTACATTAAAGGAAACGTAGATTAATAGTGAATTACACAAAGTGTTCTTTTTTTTTAATGAAATATATGAAAAAGTGAATATTTATAAGATGACAATAATTTTATTTTTGATGGTTACGAATTTAAAATATGTTCAAGGAATACAAATTATTGTTTGTTTGGAACAATACTCATAGATCTTACCTCGACATGATTATTAAGCAACTCACGATCAAAGGTCGTTTGATTAAAGTTCCTGCAGCCTTTAATAGTAGCAGTTAGTTTAAGGTAAGAATTACTGACACGAGGGTATGTTCAGCAGTGAAAGGGGTTTCCGTCTAATTATATGACGTGAGTAAGTTGCTGTAATAGAGGAACAAGAATTCTAACAAGGGTTTGTACATATGCAAATAGCGTACTAAATTTGATTTAAAAAAGCGACGAGTATTTCTGTAATAAATTGTTCATTATAAAGTGACAAATTTTTAAACAAAATTTTCAGTTGTTTCATAACTCGTAATAAAAATTTGAGCTGCTGACGGTATGACTGTACAAACATAAAATTGAGAGAATTCCATGCTTCAACTGAACGCATGCCTCAACAATGGATTTTTTTATTCCATTGTTTACATTTGATAGTGTCTTTTAAAAATTAATATTTGTCAATAAAAATCATACAAATATTTTTATACTTTTTTTGTCACGTTCTCAAATAAAATATGATGCAGAAACTCTAGTATTCATCAGAACAAACGACAATCAGCGATTTTTAAACGGAGCATCCATAGATTTCCCTGCAAGCCGTTCGCGCGACATCGAGAGACCTGCTCCTTTTTTTTTCAATCAAAAAAAGCTTGACTGGCAGAGAGAGAGAGCCTCGAGCGAGCTGGTAATTAAAACCGGCCCCCCTTCGGCTGGACACGTCTTTTCCCGCGCAATTTCCCCACGCTTTCGTGCCTTCTTTTTTATGGGCCACTTATTACAGGCGAGGATCTGTCCACCTCAGCTTTTTCCCTGGCACTAGCCAGAGGGATTGAGATTTCGAGCGAAGGGCGGATCGTTAAAAGAACAAGGGATCGAGCGTGCGCGCCCTGCCCGCGGCGGCAGAGTTATGGCCCTTTAAATTTTTAGCGGGGAGCATAAAATTCAATTCCGATTTAAGGCCACTTGGCCGTGATCGAATTCGTACGTACTTAAAAACGTCCGTGTTTATAGAGATGGAGGGTGGTGGTTTCGCGCGTGCTTGCACCTGAGTTTGCGCGCAGGAAAATTTATTTGACTAACGAGGTGTTTTTTTAGCTCTGTCTTTGATTCAAAGGAACGGAAAGTTGGATGGAATTCAAAAGCTCTTGAACTTCAAGTCAAGTTTTCTTTTTTCAATATTTATTTAAAACTCTACTAGTAAAACTCATAGAAAATTCATTTTGAAACTCAACCATTAAACGGAAATTGTACATCATAATAAGTGCAGATTCGCAATTCACTTGTTTCTCAATCAAACACGTTTTACGTAACTGACACTGTTCCTTCATTAAGCCGAATTAACGAAGGCACGCTGAAAGCGCAGCCTGTCAATTAGCGGCGCCAAACGAAATATTCCAAATCCGCGGGCGTTACGCATCTGGACAGATTCCCCCGCGGGGATTCTGACGAAATCGAGTTGGACGCTTCGCAAAAGCGGGACGCGTCCTGCCCTTCGGGCTCTTGTCCACCTCGTCGACGGAAAGGAAATTCTGAACGACACGCAGAAGCTCTCTCTCTCTTGTGTGACGAGAGACAGGTAAATACGCCCCAGCTTGCGTGCATGCAGTTCCGTTCTGCTCCCGTTGTAAATCCACCTTTGAAGACCAATCCCTTTCGATCTTCTTGGTAGGCGTAAGGTGCACCAGTTCGTGGGAAATTGAATAGGCCATAGATTCTCGGCTGTCTGGATGACCGTTTTCAGTGTTCCAAGCAATTGGAGTTCTATGGCTTTTCTAATTTATTGCAAAGCTCGGGACTCGGATGAAATCTTCGATGGAATTAGTGCTGAAGTTTTCTCGTTACGCTTTTTGTTTTTGCTGACTTTAATTGTTGAAATTTTGGGCGGGATTTTGAATTATTTAATAAAGCTTGAAGGATATTTTTTTAAAATTATTTACGCTTTAAAATTGGAAATTTTCAAAATTTGGGAAAAAGCGAATTTCGAGCATTTTTGTGATTACGTGTAACGACAACGGGCAGCTTTCGCTTTTAATTTATTGGGAAATTGGAATCGAGGGTAAAATTTTAATCGAAATTCCTGAAGTGGCTGCCGAAGTCACTTTTTGTTGAATTTTCCGAATTTTTGGTAAAACTAATTGATTTGTCAAATGTAATTAAGAAGGTATTTTTCTTCGGATAATCATGAAATAACTTTAGAAAATCAGTACATTTAGTGAGATGAAAGAAATACTTTCTTCGATCAAAGTTTAGTAATTATTAGTGCCCTCAACTTAAAATTTAATTAAAACTTATAAAAGAAGATTTTTCTCTTGAACTTTACAAATTATTAACTTAATAAATTATTTTCTCATTTATAAGATTTACAAAATACATAACTAATAGAATTATAACAATTTTGTAAGAAGCGCAGCACGCATTAAAAGCAAACAATCCTGTAATTTCATATTGCAACCGCTCCGCTCAACAGTTTCAATGAAAGCGCTTAAAGCGGTCAATAAAACAAATCCTTTACCACCGAAACAGCGGAAGCGACGATAAACCTTTGCCCAGAGCTCTCCAATATTAATCTCTCGAAAAGCCTACTCGGAGCCTTTGGCACGGGACCAAAAATCCTAAAAGTTCCGCAAGGCACACGTGAGCGATGAAAGTGAACTGCGGCCGAGCATTTCCAAAACCTCCACTCGACACTTGGGACTTTAACGAGTAATGGGGGGAAGAAGCCCGGAGATTACTTTTATTTATTCAGGGTACAATCTCGCTTTAGATGGGCAGCGGAAATATTACTTCCTTGTGGATTGCAAGTTGAAAAATGTTTAAACGCGTAAAAGATTGAAGCTGAAAATATGTTTTTCTAAAATATTTTTATCGTGTTCTTTATTTTATTGATATCAAATATATTGAAACACCCATCTTTCGATTATCATTATCCGGGTTCTTTCGCCGGCTTTTGAATTAAATTTCAAAGTTTACATACTAAACCGTCTCTGCTTGACCGACATCCCTCATTATCTGACACCACAATTTCATGCCTGCCTCAAAATTCTGCGTGCGCTTAGTCGAGCCCTCGCGCACAATTGCTCTCTATCAATTTCGATTGATCCCGCAGGGCGAAAGAGAGACAAGGAGAGGGACATCAGGGCGGTGGAACGGTGGTCTATATGTATTACACCAGCGGAGCAAAACCAGCGGAATTAAAAAAAAAAAAAGCATTGGATAATTTTTAACTAATTTTTAGCTAATTAATTACCAAAAGCAATAATTTCTAACCAGTGTCGAAAGCCGTTCTATGTCCGCTAGCGAAACATTTACACCAGCGGAGGACGGTCATAATAGTTCCCGTTCTATTTATCGGAATGATATAGGTAGGCGCCAAATTTTTGACTGGGCGAGCCAAAAATTTTGCGCCCCATTAGGTATTTTTTTGGATAAATAGGAATTTTTGATAAATTTGGATAGAACGGGAGTTATGCCATGCTCCGCTAGCGTAATTGTTTCGCTAGCGGGCATAGGTGTCAACGGGCTTTCGTCGCTGATCAGAAATTATTGCTTTTGGTAATTAATTAGTTAAAAATTAGTTAAAAATTATTAATTAATAATTTTTTCTTTTTTCATTCCGCTGGGTATATATACCCCATTGGTGAAATAAACCCCGGTGGAATACGCATATAACTCAAGGGGAGCCCACGGAAACTCTGCGACTTCGCCGATAATGCAGACTGGAGCAACGTTAAAGGAGCCCAATAATTAATTAGAATCCTTTTGACGTTTCTGTCAATTGCGATTAAATTCGACATGGTTGGCTTTAGACTGCGAGGAAAACCTCACAATTTCTTGCCTCTCGTCCAACGGAGGCGGAAAAAAAGTTTTGATCGATGTATGTACGCGAGAAACCGATTGCGATTATTACTTTTCAAGACGTGGAAGTAATTTTATGCGCGTTCTTTCGAGCTGTTATCGAGTATTAATTTGACAAAGTAGAGAGAGGCTTTGATAACATTTGTTTCAATTCACATCTGTAAATTTTCTTACTTCTCGAAACGTTTTTCAATTGCTATTTTTCAGGAACCCTGATATTACATTTACATTAGAAAACATTGTAAAACACATTTATAGATGTAAAATATATCTTTTTTTTTTTTTTGACTGAAACTTTTTGATTTCTGTTGTACACGATGAAAGAGTTTTTTATTCATCTATAATAGAGCTCGTATAAATCAGCCAAAAGTTTTTAATAAATATCTCAATTTCTGGAACCCGAATATCAAAGTATAATAGGCTCGAGGACCTACTTGGCTTCGGAACGCTTCCGCGCTCTTTGATAATCGCAATAAATTATGAAAGGGCAAAAAATTAAAAATTTTAAGTAGAAACGAATAAAACGTTTCATATTGATCTTTACTCAGATGCGCAGGTCCTATCTTCAAACATAAAATTATTAAAAGCCTTTAGACTAGAATAATGTAAAGCAATTATGCGAATTATTATAATGTAAATGATAAATACGAATCCATTTCATTTTATGCACGAAAATTAAGCTTTATCTTAAAATGTATAATCGATCGTTAAAACTTGTGCAATGTTTTTTAAAATTTACCGTCTACCATTATTTTCGAGAAAATAAAATTTTATGCTTTAAAACACCTAATTTTACGAGCGATTGCAGATAATTTATTTACGTCAAACAATAATATTTTACGTCTGTATAAAATGATGCTGTAAATTTCCTGTTGCAAATTTACAATAATTGTTAAACGCCAAGCATAAGCTGAACGAAATCTGCGTAACGTATTTGGAAAGAATAAATTTCAGTAGGAATAATTTAGCTCTAGGAGACCTGTGCGGCGTTTCCGCTTCGCAAATTTTCATACACAAAAGAGTACACAGTGACGCAACGACCAAAAATACAGCATTTTGAAATTCTCTCGTCTCGGGGCTACTTCTTTTGTTTTCGCTTGCATTTCCCTTCTCAAGAATCACCGAGCACTTGAATCGAGTTGACGCTATAAAACTTTTCACCCTACCAGTTCAAATACTCTTTGCCAAATATCGACAGTCAGATATTGGAAGACACATCGAGTTAAGAAAATTTGCTAATGAATGCAGCACCGCACACGAAAATTGGAGTCATAAGTCGTTCGTTTTCTTTCAAACATCCTTATTTTTAGATTGAAAAATGCTGAAATATAATGTCGCCATGGAAATCGTACGTTTCAACTATTTCGACCTTATCGCGTCGTTGTGAAACCTCACCTCGCGATAACACGACACGAGTCGTAATTCTGCGCAAACTGGCGTGACCTTGGATAATACCGGAGAACTCGCGTGATTCAAATTTAATTCAGGCAAATTTGATTACCTGCGATATGAATTGTTAATAAATCAGTATCATATTTCATTGAAGAGAAAGAATTTAATCGGTAAATAATTTAATTAGAAAATACACTTATTTAAAAACGGGAATAATTCACGATGATGTAATGAAACAAGTAGTCTCCTGCTTTACTATAAAGACAGCACATTTAAAAACAGAAAAGCAATAAATTATCATAAAAAAGTTAGTAGCCATATAGTTAAAATTTTTCAAAAAGTATTGATGGAAGCTGGTATTTCAGAAAAATAAATTGGACAAATAAAATATTGTTAATAAAAACGAAAAATGAGGGGCTTGGGTATAAAATACTGCAAAGTTCAATCCCGAAAGCAATCCTGGAATTCTGTATGATATAAAATAAAGTAAGGGTGACATGTTCAAATTTAAAATTTTTATTAAAACGTAGTGTACCTATAGAATTTGTTGATATGCGCTCGATCATTCAATGTAAATATGTTCTCTAAAGATTTTAATTCTAATTTCAATATTAGAATTTTATTTTCACAAGTTTGTTTTTTATGAGAAAGTAAAGAAAAGATCGACACGTATTTTCTTCCTTTTGTCTCCGAAATAACGTATAATAATTTATTTCTAAAACTAAGTATATAACATCTCGTTATTTTATCTTCGTACATTCTTTGATTGAAGAAGAATGCATTTTCAAAAGTTAATTTTAACTCGCGTTTATTAAAAATATATTTTGTCACAATGGTTTTTCAAAATAAAAATGAAATGATAAAATATTTTTACGTTTTGAGAAATTTGAAAAATGTTCGCACGAAAACCTTCTCTCTGTCTTCAAAATGTACGATTGTCATATCCATTAGAGAAATGAAATATATAGAACTTCATGCTATTATATTAAAAACTAGAAAGAAATAAACAGTCGCGCAGAAACCGTTTTTTTTTTAATTGAGAAAAAATGGAGATCCGCTGCAAAATCCCCCTTAATGCAATTTCGAAATACCATCGATCAAAAGCAAGGTCGTTCCGCGCTCACTTACAAAACGAAAAGCGCAAAAAGCGTAAAAAATAGCGTAATGCAGCGTAAACGCGCGTCCGCTCTTCGAAATAATGGGGGGGAATGATAATTTTATTGCGTGCACTGAGAGCGGAGTAAGGAGAGGAGAGAGAGAGAGGAAGAAAAAGGACGCGCGAGGGTTGCACGAGGCGCGGAACAAGGACGAGGTGAAGTTCGCCTCCTATTTCCCTCCTCCGGCTTGGGTACTTCGAAAGCATAATGGAAGTGCACGGACGAAGTGAAACGTCTCAAGGCGAATAATAGATATTAAATTCTACCCTCGGAGCTTTGCGCCTTACCGACTTACGCTAGATAATGTAACAAAGGACATTTCTTCCTGGGCGCTAAATCTGTATAACGAGAAAAGTGCGGCTCGCCGTTTTTTCTTTTATTCAGCGCTCTCTTTAAGCTCTTTCATTATTTTCATCTTCAGAGTTTGCCTTTGTTATTACTGGCCCTGCGTTCGACTTTTTTTTTTTTGAGCAAAGTGTGCTTTCAATTTAGTGCCGTGCGGTGCTTATGAATGGCTTTCCGGGGCTCTTACGTAATAATGTTTGAGCCCATTCAATAAGTGAATAGCAATTATATAAGCGAGAAAATTTACGGAAAAACTCTTGGAGAATACAAAAGAATTGCAATTTTCGTTAAATCAAAAAAGTACAAGATTTTAATTTGATTTTTATAAAAATAAAAATTTTTAGTTTCACAAATCTTTTACAAGACTTTTATAAGAATGGAATAAATGCATTCCCCAATATATTCTACCAGCTTTTCTAAAATTAGTAAATGAATTATGTATATAATATCCATAATATCCAGATACAATTTTAAATAAAATTCCCATCTTTCCTTCAAAGCTTGAAAATTTTCCAAATTTCAATCCAATCCAAAAGCGAAATTCGTTTCCTGGAAAACACGAAAATCCGGTAGATGGCAAACTAATCAGTCACATTGTAATTTCGATAACAATGGAAACAAGTTGCTCGCTCGGTGCAGGCGGCGTCCGAGGGAGGGGGGAGGGGGGGGCGCGAACAACTAGGCACGAACGAGGACGCTCCGTCACGTACCTCTCTCGCTTGATCTCCGCGTCGGCACGGAAAATTGAGTCCTGATATACCGGGAGGAGCCACGTCGAGCTGGCAGACTGTATACGCACGCGCGTCTCTCTGCATTCGCGAACGGGACTCGATATATTGCGCCGGAGCTTTACCCCGAAGTTTAATAACGCGTCCCCTCGTCGAGCCGCCGCCGCTGCTTTTTCGACGAGCGAGATTTATCTGTTTTTGGGGGGGGGGGGAATCGTTATATTACACTCGTAAATCGATTATTGACTCGCTCGTTCGATCCGCGCGCTTAATGGAATTAAGCGGCGAATTAACCGTTCGGCATTAATTATTTTATTAACCTTGGTCATTTTAATTGGACGCGCGGATGAGCGTCGTCGGAGGAAAAAGAGGTTGCGTTCCTTGTTTACGCGAGAGCGCAATATTTCCACGCTCGACTCTTTATTGACAGTTATGCAATGCCGCCTCTCGTTCGAAAGGTAAACAATGAAATATTTGCGAATTAAACCGCCTCATTAACTTTAATGGCTTTTGCAATCAAGGGGATTAAGTCTGTTTTTCCATCCGACCGAGCCGAAAAGAGGCAAATTTAAAGATCATTAGCATAAAGCTGCTTGGCAGCGAGGCGCCTCGCCGAGCCGATAAGCGCTCTGTTTTCGGCACACGTCGCGAGGAGGCTTTGAACTCTGCAGATGCGAAAGGTCAAGGACGGGAGGAGCGCGTGCGAAGAGAGAGAGAGAGAGAGAGAGAGACGGATCGCGCTCAAGGTTTATGATCGATGTGTGAATCGTCGAGTCGAACAGCCGCGAACCGCTCCTCGCGGTATATCGCGCGAAAAACCGTGTGATCGCCCGCGCGCGCGCGCGCGCGGCCTTGCCCGAGAGGCGGGAGGTCGCACGCGCGTGCTATCGATCATACGACGCGCGCGGCAAGGCTTTCGGCCAATAATTATTATTCGAATTCGCGCTTCATTGTTCGCCGCCGGCGCCCGATGTATACACCTGCGGGAGTCGGGAGCGCCGGGGAGCCGTGCAGTATTCGTTTTGTCGACTGTTGCGGTGAGTTTTCGAAGCCCGAGGTTCGATCTGCGCGGAATGTAAGAGAGGTTGCAAGGGAGGAACTGGGGGCGCCTTTTTGCGCTTTTCAATTGAGATTATTATTGAATTGCATTAATGAGATGATTGTGTATGCATTGCATAATAATTATGTAAGCTTTAATTAATCCTTTGGTTTGAATTTGTAAAAGTAGATTTTATATGAATAATGTAGTTTGACATTGCAAAAGATGATAAAGTCAATGTATGTTATGAGTTATATTAGCAAATATACATACGTCAAAATAAGAGTGCAAAAATGAATATTATAATATTCATTTTTGCATACTGTCATTAGTAAGATAATAACTGGTGCGGTACACAAAAACCACATTAGTTATAAGAATGTTCCGATTAAAAGAGTTTATAAGAGCTGTACTTTTTTTTTGCTAAAACTTACGATCAATTTTGAATAACTCGTAACCCATTTTACAGGCAGCTTAAAACCAGCCATCGTAATCGTTCGATAATAAACAATTTTACTAACTTAAATATAAAATTTAGAAATTTATTCAATCTTTTTCGAAATATCATATGTTCAAATAAAAGAGCAAAAAATCAATTGTAGAAATACAATTGTATTTCTACCTGTGCTTAAAATAATTAAAAACTTTGATTTTAATTAGTAACACTATCCCTAAAAAGGGTTTCGTTGTATCAATTATAAGCAAACTACCTTTTCATTAGAGAGGGCAACCAAGTGTACCCTACATAAAAATTTTTCTAACTAAATGAAATGTTATCTATCGTTAATTTTACAATATGATACAATATGAATGGATATTTTCAAATTTCACATAAAAAAATATTTGTTTCATTTACAAACTTTATCTAGTGAAATCAGAATCGTGTTCTATTCAATTTAAGAATAGTACGTAATTACTTTCACAAAAAATGAAACTCCTCTGAATGAAGAACAAAAATATTAGAATAATATTGTTTCTTCGTGTTTTTAAGTACAATTAAAAAACTGGGCTTATATGTTTTTCATTAACATATTTTTATTAAATTAAGAGAAAAAACATTCAGAAATTCTACTTTCTTATAACTATACTTTTATTTTTTACCGTCATAAAATGTAGAACGCTACTTTTTCTTTTATACTTCTATAGTTTCTAAAATTAAAAAAAGAAAGCAAACAAAATTTAGTAGTGCGTGCAATTTTTTATTTTAAATTTGCAAAAAAATATTTCAATTTTTTATATACCAGTTGAAATGAAAATACAACTCTTTAGCTAAGAAGAAAGTAGAGAAAAATTATACTTTAGATAACAGAAATTTGTAGTGTTTTCTGCTAATCAAAAACGTACAAAATGCACTAATTCATGAAATAAAAGCATATTCAACAAATGAATAAATAATTATGAGTACAAAAATATATAAATTATAATCCTGAAATTCATTCACATTATTCGTATATAAATAATACTTGTTCAAGAACTTTTACAAAGAGTGCAGAGTAACAACTGCATTATTATTATTTCTGAAAGCAAGCAGTCCCCCAAAAATTAAAAGCTTATAAAAAATTAACCAAAAACTTCAAACTTTTAACTTTTGAGAACTAACTTCAATCTTTTAAATTTTAAACACTTGAATAATAAATTCCACCGGTCGTTCAGTCCCTTTGGCCGCCTTCCAAAATCCAGTTTTTCTTCTTCCCCTTTACATATTGACGTACAGCGGCAAAAAAAAAACAAAATTTCGATTCATTCGCGAGCCCGAAAACAAAAATGTCGGCCAAACGCCGCGAAAACGCCCTAAAATTCCTCAACTCCATTCCCATCGGAATCACGCGCGCCTGCAAAATTTCCCGTCGCCTTATCTCGAGACGCGCCGACGAGGACGTCAGCGCGAAGGCGCAAAGGCGCATCGCGCGCCATACTAATGCCGCGCGGGTGAGGCCAAGGTTCGGGGAGCCCCAATTACGCCGAGTGCGCAGGGAATATTGAGCAGGGATTCTTGCCGCGAGGCTTAAAACTTGGAAAATCCCCGACGTGCGCCCTTTTCGCAGTCGCGCGCAAAATCCCGTCGCCTCTTTATCGACGATGCGCCGCCCGACGTTTCCCTGCCGCCTTATTCTCTTCTCTCGAAAAGCGCTAATTCGATTCTGCTCTCCGGACGGACGAAGTCGTATCGAGGTAGTTTATACGAGTTCAGGCATATTTGTCGTATTAAAAGAGTACGCGGGGAAGCTATTTCCATGGCGCTTTGTTATTTCCGACTGATTTGTAAGGTTTCTTTATTGAAGTGGGGAAATGCGAGAGTAAAGTTTTGAATTTCCAGAAAAAGCCTTGTACGCTGAATTTCGCGGAAAATTGCTTTTCAATTAATACAGCAAACGGGCTGCGCAGTTGTATTCCAGACAAAGCGCTCAAACTTTACCGAGGAAAACTTGTTAGATTTATACCTAATTGAACGAGCGAGTTTATTATTGCACTTGTTATGGACGTTTGATAATATTACCTTTACAAATTTCAGGATTTGTATATTTTCGATTATCCATTGCATAAAGATTAACAACTAAAATTCGATTAATTTTTAAACATTAATTTACAAAAAATTCAACTATTATTAAACTAAACGCTTAAATTTTTGTTGCAATTTTAAAATAATGTAGAACATATCAATCATTTTACAATTGCCATAAACAACTGAAATGAATTAGCGCTATTTTCCCGGCAAAAAACTTGTTCTCTTGAAACAGACGTGCGATCACGTGTGCAGAACCGTTAAAGCATCCACTACCACAATCTAGAAAGGTTAAGAGTTCGACGGCGGGGTCTTATCGGCAGCGTAATATACCTCTCGTTGGCTCTCCTCATCGTCAAGAGCGTTAATTCGATTTCTGTCGAGGAAGAGGCCGCCGTTACGAGGGCTGAGAAGGGCTTTCTTCCGATGAGATTCCGCGCGCGACGATCTCCGAACGTTTCTCTTTTTTCCTCTTTCTCTCGAGGCCGGCTTTCGGCGTAATTGCATCGGAGCGAGGATTCGTGATGAAACTACGGCTCCGTCGTCGCGGGATTCTTTTGTAAATAAGGGGGAGGAATGAAGTAATTGAAAAAGAAGCTCGATTTTCGGGCGATTTATTACTCCGCGAATAAATGGGAAAACAATAACTGTTGATGCCGGATGGAGTTACGTCTGGAGCGATTCCGAGATTGAGGCTGATTTAATTAGACTTTCGATTCGCCGATAGATTTGTCGCCGAAGTAAAACAAACAGAGTAACTGGATTGAATTGTTCAAAATATAGACTATTTGTGAAGAGAAAAGAATTGCTGATAATATTTTACATTTTCGAAAAAATTCTCATTAAAATGTGCTATTTAATTAAATTATTCCTTTTAAATCTATTCTGTGGTCTCTACGTTGAATAGTAGATATCAAAATATTTTGATGAGTTTTCACTTTACTTTACTGAATTTTACGTATTTAAAAAAAATGAAGTTAAAACATTAAATTAAAGCGCAATATTGTACTTATATTCATGTTTGTCACTATTTTAAAAGCATTTTAAGAAATAAAACTAGTTTACATCTCCAGACATCATTTCTGCTGTATATTGGAGGATGTAAAACTACCGCATGAATTAACATTATTTCATTCGGTGAATGCAAAACCAGCTAAGTTTTTACGACTCTTGAGACGCGCCAGTTTTCGCGATAAAATTTTAAAATTGTGTTTTCAAATTTACATCTATATGAATTCTGCCAACAGATTCAAGGTGAATCCCAATATTTTTCTATACTCGTTCCTTTTTTTTCTCCATCTTGTTGTAACGTATCAATCGCAAATTTGGCATAAGCTTTCATAAGCCCAATATATTACTCTTTAGTTTTCTAATTCCAAATTTTCTGGGACGGTCGCATAAAAAAGGGGGGGGGGGGGCGACACCGATGAAACGGCGGTTGGCCCTCCTTCGCTGCGTTTATATACAAGGCTGTTTGGCTTGAAATAAACCAATGGCTCTTGTGGATCCGTGGAACACGAATTACACGGAACAACGAAAATCGAGAGAAAAGAGCGGGGCAATCGCCGTGGACGCTCTTTTTCTATGCGCTCGAGCGGCGCTACTTCTCTCTGTCCTCTGTGCGATCGCCTCGTTTGTGTATTTTTTATTGCACGTAGGCACTACGTGGCCCGGCAGCAGTGCAGGTAACTGAATTTTGCGATCGACGTGCGGGTTTGTTTAGAACAGAGATTTTTTTTTTCTTTTTCAGTCATAGTCTAATACAGAATTTTTTCTCTTTAAAACGAATTTTTTTCTTTTTTTTTCTTTCAAGAATTTTATTCTAGATTTATTCAAATGTGTACCTATTTTAATAATAATGCTTAGATATTTACCGCATTTAGAAACTCTTATCTAAATTAATAAATCGAAAAGAAACTGATTATCTGTAATTATCAAATAACGCTAAATCAAAATAATTAGACTTTTTCAATTTTTTTTACCGTAGCGCAATAAACAGTTGATACGTCGCTTTACACGCGGGTTCGGAATGTACGAGGCAATGAATTATTGGAAACTGCAGTCGTTCGTAGAATAAACATGTGCCGGGATTCATAAAATAAACCGTACGGAACAGCTTGAATATTTAAATCGATGTTGTTTATGCGATCGTTCCCCGTCCGTCTTTATACCTTGAATCTAAAATCGAAGACGCAGCTCGAGACGCCCGCAGAATCGTACGACTAAGGACATTACGACAAACCGCGAGAAATTTTATGAGGTATGGGAATTGTGTTTGCCGACGGGACTCGCGTTGCTGCATGACCTTGCCGACATTCGTTTCCGGACCGCTGAGTAAATTATGCGCGCGCGCGCATTGCTTCTCGTTGGCGTTGCGCCTGGCCGACCGAATCTAGTCTTTTACTACTTGCTTGCTGGTGTATCAAACGATATTCGCTAACTGTGATTTTTCTGCTTTGCAGGTAAGTTCATGCTCCGGTGCAGACGTTGAGTTCGATTACGGCGGTCGGTAAGTCAGATATTTAACTTACCGATGAAAGCTTGGGGTAACGAGTGGTAAGGCAGAGTTCTATCGAGTATTAGTGCCGATGGGCGATAAAGCTCTCATTTGCTGTCGGTAAAATAACATTTAGAGCTTTAATGATAAGGCTGTTTTCAGATAATACAAATATTTATAATTTTATTTATTTTAATGTTTTTTAAATTAAGTTAAAATAACCAAATAATGTTAAACAATTATTTCTAAAGTTTCACCTTATGAATAATAACTACTTATAAACAATCACGTTTTCTAAACTTAAAGCAAAATAGATTATTTAAAAGCCTACGAATAATAGTCAAAATTATTGCGCAGAATTTCGTAAGTTTAAACATCTAAACAAAAAATAAAAAGTGCCGACCTTCCCACGATAAGATACCGACGAAAGCTCGCTCTCGCTCCTGGCTATCGAGCTACCATCCCAGGAAAGAAGAAGAAAGCTAAAGAAGAGCGAGAGAGATTGAAAGGCATGCGCGGCTGCGAACATCGATACTCTCTCTCTCTCTCTCTCTCTCTCTCTCTCTCTCTCTTTGCGCTTAGCGATTACGCTTCAATTCCGAAAATTCGCCCTCGCCCGCGACTCGAGCGAGGGCGCGAGCGCGTGTATTGATTCGTTCCTCGCGGCGAATGTTGAACCGCAGAGCAAAGCGAGCTTTCGCCAAGCGCGACGCCGAGCTCAGAGACTCATCCATATTCATCAGCAGAGCGCGCTGATTGCTTTTTGTGCGCCCATCGATAGGTTACCCCACCCCCTCCC
>UCOM01002873.1:0-22101 GCA_900474385.1 Ormyrus pomaceus | reverse complement strand
CTTAAGCCCGCGGACCCCCCCCCCCTCCCGCCCTCAGGAGCAATCCGGTTCGTTAATGAGTGTAACCAGAGCCAGATGCCGCGTTATGCTCCGGGATCGAGTGTACTCGTTATAAATGTTTTAATGAAACGACTCGATTTTTCCGATACTTCTCGTGTCCCCCCGAGCTAAGTTCTTTTTACCTCGTTTACTTTGGCAAACTTTGCCCCCCCATCCCCGGTTGTTTTGCCCTTTTCGTCGTTCTTTGTTCGTTGACGAGGGAATTTTGTAATGGATTATAGCGCAAATAGAAAATATTCTTGCGCGCAGAGCCTGATGACGAATGCAGTAATTGATTGACAAACAGCGAGTAAGGGCATTTTTATGTTCGAATCGACTTTTCATTGGATTATGCTAGAGTTGATTAATGAGGAAGCAAATAATTTGTGGAGGTTAATTTTTTGTATATATAAAGCAGAATTCGGTATTTTAAATGTTTTCGGCAATTTGTAATATACTTGTAATGTAACTTGTATTTCTCTGGATAGTAAATATAAACATTTAACACAGATATTTAGGGCAAGGTTAAAAGAAGAAGATTTGAGTAAAATTCATTTATGAGATGTCTAGCATTTCTGTCGAATTGAGCGGACAATGCGCCGCAGCTGAAGAGATTTCCTCTCACTTTACGTACAACAAAAAGTAATTAAAATTTAGTTCATAATAAGACATTTAAAAGCATTTCAAAGGTTCAAAGGTTGTATTTTTAGGAGAATGGAGATCATAATGAAAACCGGAGACATTCATGAAAGTATTACGTTTGTAAGTGAAAAGAGAGTAAGAACAAGTAAAAGTCTGAACCTTCATTAAGCGACTCCTGAAGTCGAAAAAAATTGAAAAGGAAATATTATTTTTCAGAAAGATCAGAGATACGACGGACACGTAAAATACCTTAAAACTGGTTCTTTATAATAACAATAATACCATAAAGCAAAGCTTCTTAAATTATTAACGTGAGCAAAGAAAAAAGTTTGAGGGAAACCTACATTAATTTCGCAAATTCCTAGAATTCTTTCCCAAGTTTCTCGGTTCAAAGAATTTAATCTTATGCCTCGCCATACTTGTTTAGTTTATTACGTATTCCACGAAGGGAAATAACTTTAGAGCAAAGCACAATTGATCAATCAGTTTGTGTATTAGCTTAAAATTTCTAACTCGACAATTATTATTATCTCAGAAATTTCAATATGAAAACTTCCTTCAAGCAAACTGTTAGTTAAAATTTCGAATAAAATAGTCTAAATACGAAGCTGCAAAAAAAAAATGAGGAATAAAAATTCGGTAAATCAAATTCCACGCCGAATCGTCGAAATAAATTTTCAAAAATTCTCGACTCGCGTGCGAGTATTGCGAAAGCGTTCGCGCTGGAATGACAAGGAGCAGGGTAAAAAGTAATCCCGAGTCGATCAAAATCTCTCTACACTTGCAGCTGGAATCTGAATGCACGCAGAATCAAACGGCATGCATATTTATGCGACGTTATCAGGAAAGTTTTTCTCGACATCAGCAATACCTTCCCGCGGAGAAACAGACGCCAAGCTTCATCGGCGAGGCCGAGGAGACTGTCAAAGTATCCGTGAATTTAAAAACCTCATTCATCACAATCCGTACAACAGCGAGCATTTTCTATCTTCCCAATTACTTGATTCTCGAGAGCCAACTCCGACGGGCAGAGCTGCAAGTTTTATTAACTCCCAGCGGAGGTCCTCCCCCAATCCGTCGCCTCGAAGCTCGGCTACGCACTTGTCAAGGTTATTAAGTATCAGGATTCCTGGGCGACTTAGAGAGTTTTGTCGCGCGGCTACGGCGGCCGGTACGTTAATGAGTGGAGCGACGAACGCGGCCGAGATCGAAGAGTCAGAAGTACCGGAAGCGCGACGGGGCTTGGCAGATATTTTAATGGAAGTTCAAACTTAAGATATTTCGCTCGGCGAGCGGGAACGAGCGGAAAATGGGAAAGAGCGAGGAAATAAGGGGGAGTCTGCTGCATCGAGGAGAGAGAGAGAGAGGGAGGACGAGCCGCTCAAGTGTTCATAATGAGATGTTAATGGAGTGGCCGTAAAAAACGCAGGCGTCACGTCACGGTATCGACAGCTCTGCTCCTCCCTCTCCCGGCGGAGCTCGGCGCGATCCCCCACTAACCTTATCCAGTCCTCTCTCGCTTGAAAGTCAACCCTCCTTTCGAAAAGTCGAGAATGTCGTCGGCGAAAGAGTGAGATAATAGGAGCGAGAGAGAGAGAGAAGGGAGAGGCCTCCCTTGTAATCTATTTTGTCTCCTGCAGGCTTCGGGTTGTCCGCCAAGCTTCGCCGCTGACGAAAGAATCAGCCTCCGAGGGAGAGAGAGAGAGAGAGAAAGAGAAGTTCGAGGCGCGCGGTAATTGAGAAAAAAGATGGCGCGCCGTTATTCCGCTACGCGCCGCTGTATTTTCCGTGCCCGCGGACCCGCGAAAAATCGAATAATTGATTAAGCTCCGCGCTCCCTTTCCTCCCCCGCCGCCCCGAACCGCCGGCGCGGTATCCGTATCCCCGAGTACTTTTTTTTTTCCTCCTTTAACCCCGGGGACGGAGAAAACGTGTAAGTCGTTTCGCGTAATGAGATTCGCATATAAATTGCGGAAAAGGAGCGAGTAAGACAGCGAGTTTCGTGATGTACCGCCATTTATAAGGGAGTTTTCATTGACTCGCCCCTCCTAATGGTTTTACTCCGCTAATGGCTCGCGAGCGCGCCGTTTTCTACGACAAAGCGGCCCGTGGAAAGGGGCGCAGGGGGGAGGGGGGGGGGGCGGGAGGCCAGGAGGATTATGAAAATGTCCCGCCGGATTAAGGTGTAACGCGAGTACGAGGAAACGACGCGCGTCCGCCCGATAGATTACTTATACGCGCTGACCCTCTTCGGCTAATCGCCTCGGAATTTTTCCCGCACCGCGACAAATTTAATTAGCCGGCCCTCCCCGCGCCGAGATCCCGCGAGCTGCATTACGCGCGTCTGAAACGACGCGCGGACGATCGTCGCGCCGAAAAATCTGGTCGCGCGCTCGTTTAGCAATTACGGGCGAAGGGGGTCCGCATTAGCGTTGGGGGGGGGGGGTGTAGGCCAGACAGTCGGGGGAACAAAAAGGAGCCTGATGGGGTTGGCTGCAATTTGCATTCGCGTTATCCCGCCCCCTCTCCTGTCCCTCCCGTCTGTCCTGATCGCTCGGGACGCAAAACAGATAGTCGCGAGTCAGCAACCCTCTCGTCGCGCAAGACACAAGACCGAATTCTCTGTCTCTCTCTCTCCCCCCGTATCTCCTTTCCTCTCGCATGAAGGCGCGTGCGGGAATTTGCCGACGATCCTTTCGGCCCCCCTTTCTGTATCGCGGCCAAACGACGCTCCATTGTTTTATGAACCGACGGCAGGGGGGGAGGGAGGGAGGGCGAACGCGAACTGCGCGGCTCCTGCGGGATTTGCGCGACCGCGGGATTTTGCTTATTTGTCGCGGGAGAGCGGGACGACTATCCTAAATTATCGCCTTTTGAGGCTCTTACTTTTGCTTGGGAAATACTTGACGGATTCCGGAGTGAAAAACGTTTTTTGTTCGTTCAATTTAAATGGGTTGTCAAGATTTGCAAGCTCGTCGCTTCGTCGCAAAACTATTCTTGCATCAAAGCTTTTATTAAAGTAAAATCAAGAAAGTATTAATAACACCTATTTTCTATTTTAGAATTACGTTTGCATACATCGTAGGAATTATAACATTGTCCTTGAACTGCGTGGAAAGTATTAATACTTGTAAACAATCTTTAATTAGAATCTTCTATATACCTGCATTCACAATCTGAGAAGGTACGATAAAATTAATTATAGTTAGTTCCGTTATTTAACCGCAACATAAAAAGCACAAGTGGGCGTATTCCCGCGTTGCATCAAATTTATTTTTAACGGTGTAAAAATATTATATTACCCCCTGGACGCCAGGAATACTTTTCTATACATTCATTCGCTTGATTATACAAAAATAACTGGCGTACGTTGCACCCAAAATCATATATGAATAATGTAATGCAGTACTACTAAAGATTCGCACAAACAAAACACTGGTCGCTAAAAAGCTTCATTAATTCAAAAAAAAGTAATCTACTTTTATTTTTGAAAAACGGTAAGGTGCGATTTTAATGATCTGCTGCATCAAATTTTCTTCAAAAACTGCAGAACGCCTTGCATTGAAAAGTCTTTAACAATCTTATAAAATTTACCGGCAGTCCTTAAATACATTTTAATTTTATTGTAACTTATGCGTGTCCCAGATTTTTTTAACGCGTTACACCAGCATCGGTCAATCGATGCAATTTTATGAATGAATTATTTTTCAGCCTTAGCACCTTTAAAGCTACTGGAGCAAAATTTATTGATCCACTTGCTTATTTATAACCGATGCTGAAGCTCGACACTTACACAGTGGAAAATTCATGTTTATTTTTTTATTAAGTATTTTTAAATATAAGTGAAATTTACAAACAAACAGATATTATCGCGCTGAAATAATGTATCTGGATTATACATTTTCATTAAATTAAGCTTCACCATGACATCATTGTAACGTTAATCTAATTATATTCGATGAATTTACTTTGTAATGTTTAAAATGTGATATTCTATATATTCACCGGTGCTTATTTTCCATTTCCGACGACAGCGGATTTTACGACAGTTATAAAATGTCAGAAAGGGATTTACCGTTTTCACTGTCTGACCACAAAGACCGAAGCTGACTTTTAATAACAATAAAAGGATTAGTTATATTTGTACGTCAAGTATATATTCATCCCTGGAGTATTGAAATAATTCCAAAATACTTTACAAGCAGCTTTCAACAATTCATAACAATTTACAATAACATTTATAACAATAGACAGGATAATATTATTATCAATAATATTTTGGGTCAAAATTTTAATTCTTTTATTAATTTTCGTTTATTTCAATTTCACGTAGTTTAATAATCCTGAATTAATATTTGGAATACGAGTATAAACTAAAAATATTTACACAAAATATGTTATGCAGTTCTATGAGTTGGATTTTTGGAAATTCGTTCTTTTCCTTTTAATAGATAGTAAAATAATGACTCATTTTAATAGATAGTGAAATAATAACTTGTAATTTTTATTAATATTCTACAAAATTTCTTATTTCCTTTTATTAACGCAATAATTTTACAATTAATGTTTCAATAAATTATAATCAATTGCAGAAAAAAGTATAACCTTTTAAGTCAAATTTAAATTTATTATAAAATCGTTTGCGTTTAATTGCAGCGTAATATCGAATGATTAAAACTTTAAAAGCCCCAGTCATCGCGCCAGATAAAGTTTCTTTAATTACAGAGAATGATCTGCACAGTTCACAATTTGCTGCGCGTGAAAATCCAAAAAAGGGGACTTTAAATCGGTATAAAAAAAAAATAAAAATTATTAAAATTTCCGAAACGAGCAAGCGACAATTACACTTCTTACTCGCCAAAAAGCAATGCCTCATCGATTAACATCGGATAATCAATTCGCAGCGACGAGCCCCGCGCCGCTCGCGAAAACTGCAAATACAGGTCAAAAATGTGGCAAACACTGAAATTAAGGCAAGCGCGAAGCGCGCTCGGGGCAAAAAAAAAAAAAGAAAAAAAGTAACAACGCCCGCGGAAACTCCCAACGAGCTTCTTCAGCAAAATTTGCCGGCTCTCCCCGTGATACACACACACATCCAAAGCGCGGGAGCCTTGCACTCGATCGCGCCCACGGCGGGGGGTCAAACGCGTACGCGCGATTTCTTCCGGAATTCGCAGCCGCACCTCGGTCGACTTATATAACAAAGCTAACGGGCGGACTCGGCGCCGATTAAAGGGTAGTCAACCGGCAGCGCTTTGATCCGCGGCGTCTCGGGGAGAAAAACGATTGAAGGATCGTATTCGCGCGCGAGCGCGGGGGGGGGGGGGGCGAAAAAGCGCCGACGAGTCTTTTGAAGGAGCTCTAAAACAAGTTGCGAAACTCGTTAGCTCGCCGATTCCGAGGCAAAAGATTTAGCTCTTTTACGACACGAATGAACTTCCCTATATACCCTCTCGGCCCTTTTTTCCCCGGCCGCCCCCTCCCCCGAGACGGCGCCTCGGTAATAAATTTTCGAGTGGAGAAAGCCCAATAGAAGGGGGTTAAGTGCTCCGACTCTCTCTCTCTCTTTCTCCCTCCCTCGCTCGCTCGCTCGCGGGGGGACGGCCGAGAGCGCGCGTCCGAGTCTTATCTGCCTTTGTTCCGTGATTTGAACTTTTCGTGGCTAAGCGAGCGCGCCTTAAATTATCCCGTTTGAACGAGCTCGCGGGCTCTCTACGTAGCTGCACGGATTGAAACGGCGCGCGCGTGCGAACGCGCGAGCGGAATTGACGCGCGCGCGCAGAGAGAGAGAGAGAGAGAGAGAGCCCCGGCTGAGAGGTACTTAAACCTGTCGGACAGTGCTCTCCTATTGCCCCCGTCGTATAACGATTTATCGGTATTTTAATGCTCTTATACTTTTCGCGCGGAAATTGAGAAGCGGGGAGGGCCGCTTTTCTTTCTTGTTTCATGTAGTTTGCTTTAAAGATTGCTCGAGTAAACAGAGCGAGGGAATATTGTTTATTTTAAAGGAACGTGAAATTGGCTTTTTGGCGCGAAAGACTATGGGGTTTTATTAACGTCCGGGCGATGAGTAAGCAGACTTTCGATTCTTCAAACTAAACTTTAGTTCATCAAGTATAAGAATTCGGGTTCAAAGAGGCAATTCCGTACTAAAACAAGCCGAATTAGGATTAAACTATTCGGAGGACGAATATTTTTCAATATTTTAAACCCCAGAATTTTGTAAAATGCCTCGCAAGAGTATATGTTTTACAAAAGCCAGTGACGGTTGAGTAATTAAAAACAAAGTAATTAAAAAGAAAAAAAAACAGATGGACAGCAAGATAGTAGATACAATGGAAGAGCAGCTTTTAAGTCAAAACGAAAATTGCCTTTGAATATTCATCAAACTGCCCGCTCCAAAAACTCCCACCACTAATGAATTTAGAAAAATTAAGCCAAAAAGAAAAAAGAAAAAAAAATCAAAACTCGATCTACGGGCGGGCGCGTAAATTCATAAAAAAAGATCCCGAGCTCGGGTGCGAAAAAGGCGGTTATTAGCCACGAAAAGGGGGAAGAGCCCCCGACGGAGGAGCATGAAAGTCGGGGCTCGCTCGCGCTCACCGCGACATTTCCGCTTTGGCCCTTATCTTTCATGTTTCGCTTTATTACCTGGCGCAATAGGGCCTCGGGCGCCGTAAATCGAATAGTTCGTAATGCGAGATTACAGGAACAATGTCCATGTCGGCGGGGCTCGAGCACCGGTGGAAGCCTAATTAATTTCCGAGCTATTTAAAAGCCCCCACCCCCCCGCGGCGCGGCGGCGGTAGCGGCCTCACGTGACGCGACTGTTGCGCTCGCATGCCGCATAAACTTTGCGCTTCGACGATACTCTCTCTCGAGGCGCGCGCAACCGGAGTCGATTACGATCCTCAGCAGGAAATACCGTGTAATTGCCGTCGGCGCGCGCCACCTGAATAGCCGAGCCGGCGAATTCGAGGAGGGCGAGAGGGAGAGAGAGGCGAGGAGAGCGACGAGAGAGCGAAAATTTGTTAGCGGGGAGAAAGTGAAACGGGCGTTTTTATTGATAAGGAAAATAGTGCGGGACGAGAGATTTGGAAATTTTAATTGGAATTGTAACGAAGATTTTTGTACATTTTTTATTGAATTACTAATTATACTTTCAAATTTCCTTAACTTAAAATGTAAGAATAGTTACAAAAATTTACTTAAAACCAAATTCTTCTTTGAACAGCATTTCCCGCCAATTTAATCAACCCAAAGATAATAACGCATTCTCAAAAAAAAGACCTCTAGCAAATAAAGCGAAAAGCGAGCTCCAATAAAGGAAAGGCGCGAAGACCGATAACACCCGGGTTCCGAACAAAAGGAGGCGCGAAACAGTCCAAGCCGCGCCGCGGCGGCGGCGAAAGTTGCAAATTACAGGAGGAAAGAAAGCGGCCCGCCGAGGGCGCCGAAGGTTCCACGGGGTGAAGCATCGGGGGCCGAGTCGCGTAATCGATATAAGTGTATGCGCGCGCGATAGCCGTCTGCGGCTACGCCACATAAGGTTTTGTTACCCCGGGGCCGGCTGGGGAAGCTCAAAGGATCGCCGAGTGCACGGATATAGAGGCGGGAAAGCTCGCGCTCGAGCGCCAGACCGACTCGTGAATTTTTGACGCCCGCCGACGGGCAAGTCGACCGAACGCCTCGCTCGATATAATCCAAGTGCGCCGATTCATTTGTTTATTCATATTTTTGGCGTCGTCGTCGAGTTTGCTCGGCTGAGACGCGCGTGCATTCGTTTGAATCAATGCAGCAGCTTTTATGTATGATATGGTGGATGGTTTATTCAAAATGCTCCTTCGAGTATATAGTTTCCAGGCTGTTTTATCTGCCTTATTAAAAACCAGAACAATGAAGTATCAGAAGAGATTAGAATCTAAATTATTAAAGCTCGACTGATAGCCGTTTAAAAATAAAAAAATGTCTAACCAGACTTTAATTGAAAAATATTTGTCAGGAATGTGGGTCACTTCAGATTCAATAAATTCTGCTTTTTAATTACTAATGAAAGCTTTAAAGCACGATAGAGATTACACTGACTTACCGGCTGCAATTTTCATTCCGCGTATTTAAATTTTAGCTTGGAATAATATTTTGCGGAGGGTAGTTGAGAGAAAAATTGTACCAGTTAGGGTAACTTATCTTCATTTTACTCTAATATCCCGAGCACATTTATCATAAGGAGGTAATTTTCCGCGGGGGGTTAATTAATTTATTAGAAATCGATCGGACACCGGCTATGTAGACTTAATAATAGCATGTACTCCGCGCAGGAACTGGCACGATCATAAAGTCTTTATATTGAGTCGGTGTCAAATAAGAATGCCATTTCTTCACATTAACGAAAGCATTTGCTTAATTAAACTTTTAAAACTGTCATTTGCACCGTTCAAAGAGAATCTTTTTCAGTTACTGCATAATAAAAAATCTAAGGGCAAAATTCGAGTATTCATTTACGATTAACAATTTAATAAACATTGAAAATAACTTTATTAAAAAAGTAAATAAGCAACAGCAGTGAATCATATAAACACTCCTAGCAATATAACTAAAGTAAAAACGATAACTTTCCAGTTAAAACAAAACATAACTAATTTCAAATAGTTCTCCAGGCACATTCTATAATAATTGTCCTCAATTACTTGCGCGCAAATTTCGTCAACAATACGCTCACTTCCTTTTAGCATCCAGGAATGACAATTTCGTAGCTTGCCTCGATCTGTTCTCTAGTATGGAAACTCAGTTTGTAGAAAAGTCATGGAAAAGTAGCATTAGAACGTTCCTTAGAGTTTTAGAACTATAATATTAGAAACTTAAATTTACTACGGTTTATAGTTATGTCTAAAATTCAGTTTAAAATTGTGAAAATTGTAAATATTCGTGATCAAAACAAATATTAAGTTCAAGGTAATCAGTGGCGCTTTCAGGATTCGCGGTAGTATAAGTTTTAATTTAAATGCGTCTAAGGCAAGCTCTGTCTGCAGAGCCTTACTGCAGACAGACCTGGAATGAAACGCATTTCAAACGTATAATAATTAATTCTTATATGATTAATTGATATTCTGAGAGATTGTTATTCGCAAATAGTTTACTTTAAATAACATAATGTGATTTAAGACACGATACTTCTCCTACAAAAAAATACTATCAGCACTAATTATTTTGTAATCGATAAAGTTTTAAGAAATGAAAGTTAAACACAATTTTAGTTCTTAATATTTAAAGCAAAAAAGATAGGCTATTATCGTGTTGGTTAGGGGAAACGGTAAGATATTCCCAAGCGAAAACGCTCCATTGTAAGCACTCGATTTAATAACGGCAGCTTCTCTTCATCTTGGAAACTTTTTGATTAAGTAGAAACTTTCAAACTTACTTCTTGAATTAAATAATAAAGGAACATATAAAAGATAATAATTTTCATTTTACGAGAGCAGTAATACTTTTGGGAGATACAAATCATTTACTCGATGATTTATTTAACGGATGTCAAAAAAAAATATAAAATAAATTTATTAATAATTTATTTATTATTGATTTCGAAAACAATCAAATTAGTTCTTAGGATTTTGCAGTTTTTAAATAATTAATTATTCAGTAAACATTGCATGTAAACAATTATATTAAAACAGAATAAATTTAATTAAAGTGTACTTATTATAGATTAATACTTAAAAACTATGTTAAAAGCACGAATTCTAAGTGATCAATTTATTAATCCAATACCACTTACCGTTACGTTTTAAAATTAGATAGCTACCGAAATTGAGCATTCAAAGGTCCGGCGAAAACCGATAATTCATTAGATGTACAGAATTACATTCATCTGCGCTATTTTTGACAATATCCGGAGTTTCTTGTAAATCTAAACGTATCACAAATAATTGAGAGGCTAAATTTATCTTTAAATCGATTGCTCAACGTATAATTATTTATAATTATTTTAATTAGACATTTTATCTGAAAACCGTTTTAACCAATTTTATAAAACCGTTTCAAGATACATTAAGGTGTTAAACAAATGCAAGCATTAAAAAGGAATATTTTTAACTATGAATGCTCAATTTATTTTAAACAGTACACAGAAGCAAATTAAATTAGTACATTTCCGCAACACGGCTAATAATTTCCATTCTTTATAAGTATGATTACGCGTAGGAATAAGCTGTTTCTAATAACTCTTTTCTGAAAATAAACTGCGAACTTTGAACCTTTACTATCATAAATGAATTTTGACATATTACACAATTTCAAAATCTTATATTATAAAAAATAATTTTCACTTATTTTTGTAGTTGTCATTACAGTATTCCCGTACCTGCGCCAAGTCAGCCATTTAACAGAGAGATAAACTTCATTTCAAATGTAACAATTCAAATTTAACTTCTGACACTTACAATTCAATTTCGTTATTGACACATTTCAAAATAAGAACTACTGTCGTCAAAAAATGCAGACTTAACAAAAAAGATAATAAAAATATTAACGTTAAATATAATATACCCAAGCATGAAACTTTTTTCGTAAAGCGAGAATCGCACAAAAAAAAAGGACAGTATACAGTAATAATTAGCCCGTGGAAACAGCCCGCTAAAACTTGCAGCGCAAAAACGCGCCTCGGCGGAAGCCGTAGATAAGCCCGCCGATGACAGCTCCGTTCTCCGACTGACCTTCTTCCTGCTCCCCTTTTTCCAGCCGCGAAAACCCCAGCCCGGCCAGGCACAATAATACGATCGACTCTGGCGTTCTATCTGTCCGCTCCTTGGTTGCAGGCATGTCGCCGCGGGGGAGAGGCGGAAATAGAGGTCCGCGCCTCGGAAGATGGGGTTAAGCAGATAGGAGCAGCAGCAGCAGCCACCGCCGCCGCCGCCGCCGCACCGACGATCCTCCCAGAGAGACACCGAGCGCGAAGAAGGGAGAGGAGCGAGAGGGGGAGAAAGAGAGAGAGAGAGAGAGAGAATCAGCGAGAGGTGGGGTGTGGCGCACAGCCCGATCTCGCCGGATGCCGACGACGACGACGACGGGGAGGACGCGCCGCAGCTCGCCGCGACGCACAATGCTCTGCCAGCGCAGCCTTGCCATTCTCTTCATCGTCAACGTGCCTATCGGTAAGTGAGAAATCGCGGAGTCGTCGCGCGCTCCTGCGATTCCACCAACCCCCCCTTTTTTTGGACGCCTTTCTTTCTTTGGGTATTCGTGAGGGAGCTGAGATTCTGTCTCGAATTTACTTCCCGACAGAGATTGCAGAGAAATTGGGTTTGTTTAATCGGTGGAGACATTTTTCGAGGTTCTTAGTTATTTTTTAGGATTGTGTGTTAAAGCATTTCATATTTCTTGCTGTCGCAAGCTGTGTCAGTTTAAGCTTTGCATATTTTTTGTAAAGGGTATCTTTACTCGTTGAGTGAATAAATATATACAAAGTATTAATTAGTTTAAAATAAAAGTTTTCCGTTAATTCGCTATAAGAAAAGTCAGAGAAAACATTAAGTACTTTAATTAAAATAAATTAGCAAAATCCAAACGCGCTTCGCGCGTACTATATATTTTTTTAAAGTTATGAATGAACATTTTCTTTATAATTTAGTTCTAATTATTTTAAATGATAAAATTATGGGATAGTTTTTATAAAATAAAGAAACGAAATTTTTTTATTCTATTTTGTCTTAATTATTTTGTTTTAAATAGTTAAATATAAAAATTCATTTAAAAAATTCTAACTTAGCGTATGTAGTGACCAATTAAAATCAATCAACGTTACGGTTTTCTTTCGTTCCGTTACGTTCCTCGTTTACGATTCAACAGCCAATGATAGTCAGTTTTTAGAGATTAGCTGGAGCGCCACCATTAACCAATCACATTTTTCGATTCATCAGAATCAGCCAATGCATTTTCGGCTTCAATTATATCCTTCATCACTTTTTTAAGAGAGCAATAAAAAACTTTTCCATGCAAAGCAAATCAGAAAGATTTTATTTATTCATTTTTATAATTCTTCCAATTTAAAAACAGAAAAAAACTATTCTTACTTTATTGAATTTCAAAAAAGATTCCAGATTAAATATACTTTTGTAATTGCAAACTCAACTCTTCGCTGTCTCCATAAAAACTGCTGTGCACACAAGTAAACTTAATATTTTTTATTTAACCCAGAAAGTATAATCGGATCCACTCTGCTCTTTTTCCTCGTGCATTACTCTCTAAATATTCATTACATCCCTCGTCTCCCAAGCGACTTTATGTCGTACTCAACGTAACCGTCGCAAAAAGCCTTTAGTATTTCACACATCTCGCGCATTTCATTAGCATCCAGAAATCAAACGAAGCAAAAAAGAAAATCATACCCGTGCAGTCGTACATACCGAGGGGGGGAAGAGGGCGGAAGGTCCATCCAGAAGCTCAGCTCACATTCCCTTCACGTTTCACGTGAAATTTTTTTTTCTCCATCCCCCGGAGGAAGAGAGAGAGAGAGAGAGAGAGAAAGAGTGACTCTGCAGCGGAGATACGATTGTTCTAAGAGCCTCGGCGGTCTGTCTTATCTGGAAACAACGAACTTTCCGGCCAAATTGGCGGCTCAACTCGGCTGGCTGTCATGCCGTAACCTGATTAATCGTCCGCGTCTTTCGCAGATAGATACGCGGATATGTAACTATTATTTTGCCGGAGGTTGGCTAAGCGATTCCGCTGCCGAGGAGCGATTGATTTCTTTGGAATCAATGCGCCCTTGTCTGGAAATTTAATCGCGATCCCCTGACGGTTGGATCGGTGTTAAAAATAATGTTATTTATTTTTTCTGTATTTCAAAAATAACATTCTAACGGATCATTACTGAATTTGTTAAAAACGAATGCTGAAGAGAAATTAGGAAACTTTATAATTTCGAGGACTTTTCCAATTGTTTTATTGCAAAAATTTTGTGTAAAAGCCTGAATCTTTTAAGGATTAGGAGTAATAAAAAAATTAAGAAGTCTAAATTGCGAATTTTCCTACTGTACACAAAACTTATTACATTAGAAAATTTCGGACGAAAATCAAGAAAAAAAAAAAAATAAATAAATTGCAAACAAAATCGGAGCCCGCAGATCCGAAATCCCAAAGAGCCAAATAGACCGATAATAAGCGCGAAGTTCCAGCATTAACCGTACACGCGATCTGCTCCCCGCGAAGAGGTAGATCGGCTTTTCACGAGTATTAGCAGAGCTCGGATAAGACTCGCGGTGCAGAGCAAAGCAAACGTAAGACCTATCCGCCGGGATGAAACGAATCAGTCAACAAGGAAAAACGAAAGAAGAAACCCAGAGAGAGAGAGAAAAAGAGAGAGAGCACGAGAGAAAGAGAGCAAAACCATAAAGCAAAGCGAAAGCGAGACAGAAAGAAGATGAGCTGGTGGCGCGCAGCCTTTGAAGCTCTCCTCTCCTCCCGCGTCTAAGAATTTCGCCGATGTACATCCAGGCGGAGCATTCGTTACACTCTGTCTCTCTCTCTCTCTCTCTCTCTCTCTCTCTCTCTCTCTCTGCGGCTGGCAAGTAGCTTCGCCGCTGAATGCGCCCTGTTTGCGTAGGCAGCAGCTTCCCCCGTCGCCATTGATCCTCTTTGCCACGGCTCACTTCTCGCGCTCCCGGAGAGAGAGAGAGAGAGAGAGAAAGCCGCGCGGCGCGCAGCCCGGTTTCACGGGGATTTCGCCCCATCGTTCTCCGAGATTGTTTATAATACTTCCGTGACTGTCGCCGCCGCGCGAGCTGCGGCGCCCGAGTTGCTCGTAGCTTCCCGGCCAGACGGCCGAGAGAGAGAGAGAGAGAGAGCCTCCCGACGAGATTGTAGTGCTCTGCTCGCGCGAGCTTTCCTGTCTGGCGCGTTGCCGCTGCAGCCACCTTCCTGCCTGGCTCTCGCTTCCGGCGCGGAGAGCCTCCTTTTGTCGATCTCTCTCTCTCTCTCTCTCTGTGCTTCTGTGCAGAGAGCCACGCGCGCGCCACGCTTGACCGAAGCGACGGCGGCGGCGGGCGGCTCTTTGTCGGGGAATTATGTGCCTTGAATCGGCGCGTTTCTCTCGGATCGGATGCCCTCGAAAGGAGCAGTCCGCCTCCTACGCAAATGCGCTTTTTAACGGAGGGCGCGCGGTTTTATCGAGAAACTTGGCATCCCTCTCCGCGTATATCTTTGCGAGGCAGCCGAAGTATGCTCGGGACGAAAGTTTGATGGAATTCGAAAGACGGAGGAAGCAACCCTTTGATCGGATGCATTTTTCGTTTGTTATCCGGTGAAACAAAAAACGCGAGACGAAAAATCGAGGATTTTTATTTTGGCTACGTTCGCCTTGGACAATTAAAAGTTATTGCATATCAGAAAAGTACGCGTCTGCCGAAGGCACGCGTACAGAGGAATGTAATCATTAAAAGTTTCGAGCACTTTTCACTCCTCTTTTCGCTACTAATACCAATTATTTTACTGAAGTAACGCCGCGGTAATAGAGGCCTTGTAAAAAGTTCGAATTTTTAACCTTCCTTCGAGTAAAAGGAATAACAATTAAATCAGAGACAATCTGCTCTCATAAAGATTAATTATCCCCCATAACTCTATATAAATGTCAACTATAATTCGCTTTGCCTTCGTCGTCTCGTCAAAGATGCTCGAGAAGCAACATAGCCACGTGCATCCCATCAGAGAAGAAACAAAATGACATTTCCCGAACGATTGATTATTCCAGCTTAACGTAATTAGCCGACGGCTCTTCATCGCAAACCGATAAGACAGGAGGAGGGCGCAGGACGGGAAAAGAAGAGAAATAGAGTGAAAGACTGCGCGTTTGTGGGTTAAATATATAGACCGAGAAGGGGGAGGGAGGGGGGGGCGGCACGGCGCAAAGTTTTCGCGACGGGTCAAACCGACTTACCTAACGAACGTGCTTTTTCGGCCTCCCCTTTTTGTCTCTCTCTCCCTCCCTTTCTTGAGCGCAGTCTTTTCGAATGAAAGCAGAAGCTAACCCGCCGACGTGAACGGCGCGTCTCGTGATTCTTTTTCCCCCTTCTCTCTGTTTTTCCATCTGCTTCTCTCTCCCTCCGGCTGCTCCCCGGCGGCTTTTTCGCTCTCGGTCTTGCTCCTGCAGGTCCTTTTGACGGCGAGAAACCTTTTCTCCGCGGTCCGCCTTCATCCCCGGCGGCTCAATTGAGTTCTGGACCGTGGTTATCCGATTATCGCGAGGTGTCTCTCCTCTCTCCCTCTCTCTCTCTCTCTCTCTCTCTCCTCGGTCCTGTGTACACAGAGAGAGAGAGAGAGAGAGAGAAAGAGCGAGCGCTTTGGGAATTCTTCGACCGTGCGAGGCGCGGAGAAGGGAGAGGGAGAGGGGCCCGGCTGGAAAACGGGGACGCGGAACGACGAGGATCGAGGCGTGCAGCCGCACGACTCTCCAGATTAATTCCTTACGAGGGAGTGCATGCGAGCTTTATTGCGCGACAACGTGGCGAAGATTTTGATGAGCTTTCCCGGGGCTTTGAATCGCGGTTACCGCGGGATTCGCATCGATAAATGTTTATCGCCCCGTGCATTCTTGGCTTAAATCGAATGAAGCGCCGATAAAACTGTCGGCTTTCGTTGTGAATGCGTAAGCTCGGGGATTCCGACGGGTTTGGAACTTTTATTTAATTTTAAATAAGAGATATATTTGTTAATATAAAAATTCACTTTATAATTACAAAAGAGTTATTTTTTTATTTTTTATATTTTGCGTTATTGTCAAGTATATATTTTTAAGGCTTGAAAAGAGCCCGTAAATCTGGCCGAAACGTTGCGCGCAATAAATAATTAAACAGCAGGGATCAATAGCTTCTTGTTTCATTTTAAATAATAACGTGATGACATTAATATCATCCTACACTTTATGAATCGTATTAATTTTCAAGTAGAAATATCCAGATTTGGTCAGACTACCCCAAAATAACATTTCCAAAAATAATCGATCCGACGGTCGCTTTGATTTTGAACAAAGTCTTGTTTAATGAAAAAGTTTCGACCTTCTTCTCCTCTCCTAATAAAATGTTCTTAAAAAAATTTCCCGCTAACTTCATTACCAACATGCGCACGCTTAAAAGCCTCGGACGAGCCCCCTTGAAACTCGTCCGGGACTTTCGACCAACTTCTGCCAAAAATTCAATTATCGCAACCCCCCGCCAATTAACAAAATAAAGTCCAGCCGTCCGTCAAACAACCGGTCAAATTCTATGATCGTAACGCTCGAACTCGCACGCGCGCGCACAAACACACACACACTGCACGCCACCGGCAAAAAACACGAAAGGCAACAACAAAGCAGGCGACGCGGCGAGACAGCGATATTGAAAACAGCCCTTGATTTATTAGCTCACGCGCACGGTGTGTCCAACTCGATCGAGAATCGCAGGAGGAGGGGGGAGGGAGAGAGAAAGTAGTCGCTTGGGATTCTCCGCTCGCGCCAAGTCGAAACGCGCGAGAGCTCGCACCCTGGCCCCCCTCCTCCCGCCGATAAATTTTCGCTCTGTTTTCGAGCAATCCCCCCGAGGCTTGACTCAATTAGAGCCAATTAGGAGAGCGCTGCACGCTGTTGATATAACACCGGTTACGCGCCGAGGAAACCCATCTCTCGCCCTGCCTCTTCCCCCCTCCCCGCCCCTCTCTCTCTCTCTCTCTCACCCTCTCTCCTTTAAGAGCGAGGAGAACGAGACCGGCTGCGTGCGGCCGAATCGAATTGTTACGTCGATGTACCCGCTCGGAACTTTCGAGAACTCGTTAAGAAAAACGCCGGCGGAATACCGCGCCGAGCGAACGCCGCGCGGCAGCCCGCCGCCACTTCGCGAGCTGCCGCCGCTGCTCTCGGTGCTGTAAACTCATTAAAAATGAAACAAATCCCGGGGACTGGGGGTGGAGAGAGAGAGTGGAAAAAGGGAATTCATCCTCTGATGTTGGTCGCCACGCAGCGCACGCCTCTCGCTGATTCCGGAAAATTTTCTTTCCCGGGGAATGCATCTTTAAAAGGCCGGACGGAAAGCCGTTTTAGTCGTTGAGGTTAAAAATAGAGATTCGAGTAAGAGATTGTTGCTTTTAATTGCGTTAATTATTGTAAATTCGAGATACTAATGATGAATAGTTTTAATTTGTTGACGTTTCGGTTATATTTATATTCCTTATTTTATCATCACAGAAGTTAAAAAAAAAATCCGTATTTCTAGACTATATGAATTTACTATTTTTAAACGTTCGGACATCCTTTGAAACATCTTTTAAAAAAATAGTTGAAAAAACCTGGGAATAGTAGTAATTTTTGCTTTAAAACTTTCGTGCTGCGTACATTTGAAACCTTGTAAAATTGTTAAAAACGACATAAAGTCAATTTGCACAAAAATTCAACCGGGCATTTTTTAAAATTTACTTTGAACTTCAGTAAAATAAACAATTCCTTTCGCGGTCAAGATATTTAAATACTTAAAATAAAAACAAATTTACAAACTTTTTTCGGAAACTACACCGAGAAAAACATCAAAGGAAAAATTACTATGTATTGTGGTAACCGAAGGACAGACTCAAATTATGACCCATTTTTACCATAATAATAGGAAAAATTACTGTGTAACATAGTAATTTTTAAAACAGTCATAATAATTTTTCTATTCAAAATTGGCCATAATTAAAGTCTGTCCTTCGGTTACCACAAAACATAGTAATTTTTCTTTTGATGTTTTTTTCAGTGTATATTTCAAACTTTTCGTTAAAAATCAAACGCAAGACTTTGCAAAAATCGCCTTCCTATCTCAATCCCAACCATCCGGCACATTCCGAAAATCAGGTAATAAGCCCCGATATCGAAAAAAGAAGATTTCCAATTATCGAGCGAAAAACAGCAAAGCCATTACACTTGCAGTCGAACCTCGCCGGTAGCCAATCACGCTGACGTTAAGTCAATCCCAACTTCCCATATTCCGATGCCGCTAAAAGTTCCGCGTGCCCGCTCTCGGGAGGGCCCCGGCAACTTGGAATCATTCCACTTAAAATATCTCGTTCGAAATTAAAGTTCCCCCTCTCTCTCTCTCTCCGGCTCCGGTGAAAAGCTGCTCTCCGCAGCGATCTTCAAAGCTCGCGGAAGGGGCTCGCCACTTAATAAATGAACCTCGCGCTCCGCTTCGGGAGAGGAGAGAGAGAGAGAGGGAGAATTAAAAAACGAGGAACACGACCGGGGAGGAGGAAGGTACGAACGAGAACTGACGCGGCTAAGAACGGCAAGAATTCTATGTCGGGAATCGCGCGAAAAACGCCCCGGAGAGCGAGAGACTCCTCTGTTTTCCGTGGAATTTCTGCTGTCGAGTCTGATTCCTCGGCGGACCGCGTCCACCTCCCTCCTCCCTCGTTCGCCTCGCACATCCGAGCGACTGGCTCTCCTCGCCCTGCGAGCTCGTCGGGAGAGCACCGAACACCTTCGGATAATTTCAATGGCCGCTTCCCCGAGAATGTAAGCTCGATCGAACGGCACGTGGACACCATTTTTTAAATCCCCGCTCGAGCAACTTTTACGGCGTTATATATTCTCGGCGCGGAGCTTTTCCTTTTTTCGGGGACTGTCGAAAATTTTCGGGGGTATAATAAACGCGAGAGTTCTCCAAACTGTACGTCGCTCCTGAAAATAAATCACGAGAGTCGATAGATCCCCGGGTTATATTTGATCAAATAAATTCAATTGAAAGATTATTCGTTAAAGTCTGGAGGTAGTTTTAGATTGTTTTTTTTTTGGTCTCGCTACTTTTTTAGTCCACTAATTGATAAAAATAAATAATTTTTTTTTTAAAGAAGTGCGTTACAAAGTTGTTATGGAAGCGTCGTTAAAAGTTTATTATTTTTTTTTCAAAGTTTAAAAGAACAATTGCTGAACTTTTTTGCGTGTTAAAACAGAACATTTGCGCTTCGAAAAATCGTAATTGTTGAAACTGTCTGCTACAGTTTTAAAAAATTAATAAAATTTTAACTTAATCGTTAAAGCAAACTAAATTTGAAAACGTCAGAATAAATGAAACTATTCAATGAATCTAAAATTATTCCAGTGTTATTTCGAAACTAAGTTATAATCCTTCATTATTCATATTCTTCTCTATAAATACATAATACATTTTTTAGACTATTAAATTAAATTTAAATAATTGATTTCATTCAAACTGATTACAAATTCAATGATTTTGTCACGATCACTTATTCAAAACTTATACCTATATTTTTATTGATATCTTTAACAATTTTCTAACTGTTTCGCCGTGAAAACGTTGCATTTAATTTTATAAAACATTGAATTCCAGTCACATCAATCTCAACATTAAAAATACGAGATTGAAAAAAGTTTCTTAGCCGAGAGAAAAAAAATGACAAGCAGCTCTCTTTGCACAAGCTTAAAAACCGCTTTATTCCGCGCAAAGAGTAAAAACTAACACAGCGGCGACCTATTAATGCCCAAGGCGGGACGAAATCCGGCAAAAACAATTTTCTCGTTAGCAAAGTTCCTAGGGTTTTGTTTCAGCGTAGCTCGGCATTCGGTTTATTTCCCTGCCGCGCTCCGCGGCATTAAAATCATCCTCCATCTCTCGCGTTCTCTCCTCTCTCTCTCTCTCTCTCTCTCTCTCTCTCTCTTTCTGCGTCTCTCGTTCTTCGCTATTTTTTCCCGTTTTCTTTTTGCTCTCTCGTCGCCCCGCGCGCCTCTCTTTTCTTTCCCCTCCCGCGTTTATCTCCCCCGTCTTTTTGCCTCGTTTTGCGCCTTTCTTTATTATTCCAACTTGTTACAGAGCAAGTTTTTAATTAAATAATTTATCAAAGTTAAAATTTTGCTTTTCACCAATGAAACTTAAACCGGGGACAGTCTGGACGAAACTGCTGGAAAAAGTTGAACATTTTATTGAATCTATCGTTCGCCTCCAGTCGCTTTATTAACTTACGACAGCTTAATTGTCCTGCAGTCGTTTGTCCGTTTCGGCACAGATTACGATTTCAGATTTTCGCCAGTTTCTTAAAGTTGAAATTTCAGGAGGCAGAAAGTTCTTAAATATCCCGAGAATATTTAATTTTCGCGAATTTCTATTTTGAAATACTTCTCGAGATGTAGTCGCAAATAAATTAAAATCGAGCGCAGTAGTCGGGATTAAAATTTTCGGTTAATCTTAATCGCGAGAGAAAAGTGGTATTATTATTATTTAAATTAAAATAAAAGACTAATGAAACTGTTATATCTCCAATCTTATGCATTCTTTATTCTCTCGAACGTTTTCATCAATTTTAATTGAAAATAATTTAAATTTCGATAATCCTCTTTTTTTATCGCGCAAATGCGGAATACTTGGAAAAGTCGAAGCAAATTTCGATAATCTTCTTTTTGAACAACGAATCAAAACTTCGCGTCCAGATATTTTTCCAGTGATATTAATCCGCGGATTATGTCAACCGGATCGTTCAAAAACGCATAAAAGCTGGACGCATTGCAAAACGACAGAGTAATTCTCTTTCATTTAACTTCCATTAAGAAGAAGCTTAAGGTTTATCCGCAAATTTATAGTGTAAATCTTTTCACTTTATTTGATATATATTTCTATTTCACTTTTTTCGAAGCTGATTTTTATAGAAAAGGAATTCAGGAAAAGCGATCAGCTGCTCTTATTGCCATGTATTCAACGTATTTGTGATTGCTTTGCGTTTGAGAGAAAGAAGGAATAAACGTTTATGCACGAAATATAATCTTAAAAAACATCCGATAAAATTTATTCCCCACATAAATAGTTTACTGCCTGGCCATGAAACTTTTGCCAGAATGTATGGTGGTACTTTACCAAGGCCGAATAGCGACACTAAACACACGTAAATTATATCTCGAAAATGGAATCTGATATTTTTCCGCGCCAAATAATTTATTGTTCCAATATTTATATTAATAGTTTAAATATATTAAATTAATGCAGTATTTGAAAAATTGTCTGACTAAAATTAACTAATTCAAATATTTTATAATTATTTATTCATAAATAAACTATATTTATCCCATTAATATACAAATAATCATAACAAAATATCATTGAAACGAACCATTCAATAAGATATAGACATTTAAAAAATTTTTTAAAATAAATAAATAAAATCTTGAAAGGTAATTTTAATAATCTGAAAAATTATACAGACCAAAATATACAAAAGATTTAAATTTTTCATAAATATCAATTAAATTAAAACCTTTTGCTTCCTCCTAGAGAAAGCTTTGTGATCGCAATTTTTTTGGAGTTGTTCTAAAAACATGTTATAATTGTATTTTGAGGTATCAGGAACAAGAATAAATGGTTTTTGAAAAATGTCTGCATGGATGGATGTGTCTGTGTGTGTGTGTGTGCGTGTGTG
>UCOM01002872.1:0-22103 GCA_900474385.1 Ormyrus pomaceus | reverse complement strand
AACTTCCTCCCCCCCCCCTCCCCCCCTATACACGCCTCTCCCTCCGGCGGCCCCCCCGTAATTATGCGCATATGGCAATCAAGCCTCGGTATGCGAGATTATCTGATTATTGCGACGGTTAGTGTTACAAACAACATCTGGGTCCCGCTGCGAGCTCAGGCGGCGATGTAGGTATATGGCGAATGGAAATCAAGAGGACGAGAAAACAAATGAAATCAGCCCCGCGATTGCGAGCCGTTACGCGAGGTTTAATTAAGAGGCTCTCTCGCGCGCGGAGCGAAAATTTCTGATTTAATGAAATTTGGGGATTTTCGCCGCGCGGAATTCGCCGCGGAATGCGGGATTCGGTACGTTGTAAGGTTAATTAAGTAGGTCTTGATTGATATTATGTACTTGTTACTATTATTTGGGAAATTAATTTGTGGAAACGCTGGAATTGATTGTTTATATGGAAATGTGCTTTGATGTATTTTTAGAATTTTGAACAATGCTTTATCGATGTTTTAATTAAATGCAAATTCGTGCATGCGCTTGGGTAAATTTTTATGAATATATTAATCATGGTAATTCTGCTATTTTTTCAAATTACCTTTAAAAGGCTTGCTTAGCCAAATAAGTAAACCATATCCAAAAAGAGAACGAAATATCATCCTACATTATTAAATCCTACCAAATCCAATCCTTCCGCGACTTAGCCTATACCGAGTATATAAATTGCCACGCGAAAAGCTAAGCTCGCAGCCTGACTTTAGCCCGAGTCAACCAGCCGGAAGTCGCGAATCTGGTGCAGCCATCCGAGAGAGACATTACACCCGAGATCGAAATCGGCAAGAAAGCGATAAACGCCCGAGAAAAGCCGGACGTCTCTCTCCGCGGTGTATTTCCTACGACGTCGAGCAGCTCGGTAAAATCGTTTGGTGTATATATACATACACTCCCCCCACGGAGAGGGAAGGAACGTCTATATACAAGTCGGACAATAGCTGCCGCGGCTTCGGAATAAAAGGCGAGCTGCGCGCGGGAAAATTCCTCGCGAGCTTGCATCTAAAAGCCCCGGGAACTGCACTTGTCGATTCTATCCTTTATATATATTCCCGGGTTGGAATTTCCCTCTTTTTTTTTCAGCTGGTGTATAATGTTTTGCCAGCCGCCATTGTCGGGCGACGAGTTTCTCGGGGGAAGCGTCGAATTCTCCGTCTGGGTTTTGTTCGGGGGGCGGGGGGTGTAAGATTCCATTAGTTTTGAGCGGTGTTTCGCGGCTGGATTCGAATTGCGCGATAAGAAGAAAGGCGACGGGCTACTTGCTTGGAAATGCGATTCATTTACGGGGATGCGTGGATATTTTTTGAAGAATTTTTTCACCTTGTAATCTCGGTGGTAAGAATAATTGTATTAATAATAATAATGATAATACATGAACTTTTACAAACTTAAACTTGCATTAATCTGGAAATAAATTAGCAAAGAAATCTATCGTGATAAAAATTTACTCATGACGAGAATCCTGCAATTTATCAATTAACAAAATTAATTCAAAACAGCGTTTCGTGACCTTTCAAAAACCACATTCCAACCGCATTCTTCCCCAGCCGGAAACATAACCGATCAACTCTCCATCCCACTCGCGGCCACCTCTCTCTCTCTCGCAATCTCGGCCCTATAACAATCTTCCCAAAAGCGCATCGCGGCACTCGAGCACCGCGAAAAGTCCGGCCGACAAACTCCGCTAACAAGATCAGTTTTATCCCGCGGCAGCAGCGGCGGCGGCCATCACGAGTGGACCCTCGCCGCGTTAACTACCGAGCGAAGTTCTGCCCGTCCCCTCCCCCTCCCTCGCCGCGCGAATGAAGCCACTTGCCACCGCCGAGATGGAGTTGGAATTTAATTAAATGGCGGCGGAGGAACGTCGATGCGCTGCGTCATCCGCGGCAATAAGCGGGCTGTTTCGAAAGGCGCGAGATCGCGAGCGGCGGAGGGGGGAATATGCCGAATAGCTGATGTATACGAGAGCGTCGCTCGCGCGCTCCATCATAATGGCCGCGTTGCGCCGCGGAATTTCGGCCAATTTTCTGACGACGTCGGGATTTCGCTATATGTGGGTTAAATAACTCGCCCGAGCGACGTCGAGCTTTTTTTTATTGGACGCGGGAGAATATGCGATGTAATTCAGGTCGAATGACGCCTTTGTCGTAGAGGGATTTTCGGTATTAATCTCGTCAATACTGAGGTCCGATAGTCTTTCTAAAAAGTCTTTACTGACAAATCTTTATTGACCTCTTTTGATAATTTAATATTTAAGTGCACAATAGCCTCTGTAGTTAAACGCGATCGAATGTCCAACCAAAACATTTCTCCACAGGTTTACGCAAACCATATCCCCTAAAAAAAAAAAAAAAAAAACAGCAGCTCCGAGCAGCAGCGGCTCGAAAGCTGCCGTTCGAAAGCTCGACAAATTGAAATAAGCACTCGCGCTCGAGCTCTTCCGGCTGGCTCGGCAAATTCGTCAAAATCCCCGCAAGAATCAGCGGCCCGACGCAGCGAGCTTCCGGCCGGCCGGGCTGCCGGCCCGAGCGTGAATTTTTAAACGATCTCTCCGAAAAAGCGCCGCGAGAGAGAGAGAGAGAAAAAAGTCGATTCGGCTCTCGAGCGCGATTAATCGCATTATAAGTGGACGCGGCGGTTAAAGTCGCCGGTGGAAATATTTAAACGACGCCGAATCCCCGCATCTAAATTTCCCTCTGTGTGTGCTGCAGGGACTGCTTTTTGTGGCTTGGGCGCACAGGGATGCTGTGATTCTATTTTTGGAGATTCGATGAAAATGGCAGAATTGGAACGAACGGCAAATTTCTTTTGTTAAATTAAAGATTGTTAAGCTTCGAAGAGCGATTTTAAATTTTTCTTTTGGATTAAACGTATTTTTAAAAGAAGTAAGCAGTGGTTAAAAATTTGTAGTTATATTAAGAGAAAAAACAGGAGTTAGTTATTCCAAACATATAGATATAGTTTGTTAACGTTTGAAAAGGTAAAAGTTTGTGGAAGTTTTATTGCGTTTAATTGTTAAGACTTTTACACGATGATTATGTCAACTTTAACCTACTTTGATGCATAACGTATTGAATGTCTTGATGGATTCTGCTTTGTTCTTACGCAATCTCCATTCAAAGCAACAAGAATATAGAATTTCCGTTGGAGCTGCAGAACCGTGAGATCAAATTCTGAGAATTCACGTACCGCATGAATAACGTAATAATACCCGCGAGACAATTAAAGTGTTATATCGTATAAATTTTCTATTAAATTTTCTATTGAAGTCAAGTTTATATTGATCTTATACTCTGTATCCCGAACCGTTCTTTCGCATTTTCGAAATATAATAAAATAATTTTCTTCCAAAAATTTGACTCCCTAATTTCATACCCCCCTCACAACTTCGTCCCGTCCTACAAACATCGACGACACAACCATCGCGAAACGGCCTGAGAACGATCCGCTCCCGACCCGAAAGCTGGTGAAAAAACTAGCCAATTCGCGGCGCATCCAGCATTTACCAACCGCGCAAATTCTGCGGCGTCGCCGCGCAATAAATTCATCCTCCGGCGCCGCGGCGAAATAATATTTCGGACCGTTCGCGCGGCCGAAATAACTCCGCGCATCCGGCGGGGATGGATAATTAAGTGGCGCAATTGTCCGCTCCTCCCCTCCCGACCCACCGCGATATCGATGAATAATCCAGTTTACAACCGGCTGCGCGAATCCAAATAATCCCGCTGCGAGGGCTGGCAATTGTATTTCGCTCGCGGCGGAGGAAGCCTGAGTGGTTTAGGTAATTGAAGATGGCTGGCGGGAGGGGCGAACATGGGGTGCCGATTTTTGCTCGAGGTCTTTTGAGGTTCGATCTTGAATTGGTTTGACTGTTTTGAAGTGTAAAATTTTAAGGCGGTTTTGAAAGTGAATAAAAATGTATACTTTAATAAGGAAATGATCTACGGTGTCTTGAGGTTTTTTAAAAAATCAATGACCAAAAAGTAACTTATAAATATATATTTTTTTATGTTTTAAATCGTCGGTTAATTAATAGATTTTAGTGTAATACAATATTCAACTTTTTCCAGATCTATTGTCCAGTGAAAATGATTAATTTACAAACTTGTATTCAACAATTTCATCAAAAACGGTACCGCCACCACTACAATAAAAACAAGTTAACTAAACCTCCCTCGTAAGTCCCTCAAAAACAAGGAGGCCGCGAAAAAGGCAATAATCAAGCTCGCACATCCCATAAACAGAGAAAATTGAATCCGGAGTCGGGACGGGAGGACGGGGGGGAGAGAAGTGACATCGTCATCGGGCGGAAGCAGGCTGGGAATGTCGCCGATATACGGGGGATGTCTCGCGAGACCGCCTGCATACGCAGGCCTGCACGACACCGGCGGAATGTTCGGAAACTACGCAGACGCGGCTCCCGAACGATTTCAATATACCGAGGATGGAATGTCGGCGCGGGTCCCCCCCGCGAGATCCGGATAATCGAGGACGCGAGGCGCCGGTGGAATCTTATGAGCAGTCGCTTGGGCCGTTATGCGCTCCTTTTTCTCTTTTTAGGAGAGCGCCTGGCTTTTAGGAGGCGCTTCGACTTTGCTCTCGAACGATTGAATTAAGTTGCGGTTTACGCAGTCGTTTTTGTCAATTCAGATGGCTGTTTGGGAATTGGGTGAGATGCGTATCTGCAACGTTGTTTGTAAAGTTTGGATACCGTGCGGGTAAGTTGTAGACAACTTTAAAACAAATAATCCTTCATCCTGGAAAAGAAACAACAAAAGTGATGGATTGTTATAAGTTACTACAATTTGTTACCACATACTGACGCAGAATGATTAATAAGCCCGCATGCGCCAAAGTGAAAAATGAAACTCTTGACAGTGCATTTGCGTAACTTTTTTCCAGCGAGTATATAGTTTTTCTACTCGAAACAAGTTGCTTCTCCTAAAAACCTACGCTCGCGACATTTTTAAACGAAAATTTTTCTTCTGTTTCGCGAGCCAAAGCGATTGAAAGCGTTCTATATACACTCGACTATTTATCGCTTCTATTTCCAATTTTCTTCTATATACTTTTATTGCGAATTGATTTTTCGCCTTCCCTCTCCTCCCTCACTCTCCGCGGTACTTCGTTCGATTGAAATTCTCATACAGCGTGACAATCGAAGTAGGATTTCACTTCGCGCGCCCGACGATCCGTTGAAAAACGAAGGTCGACCGATTGCCTCGCGAACTTGAAGCAATCGTCCGAAAGCAAATAAACTTTCCATCACCGAGAGCAAACATTTAGCTGAAAAGCCGGCCCTCTCCACCTCCCCCGCGAAACAGTACTTGCCCCCCCTCGAGTCTATTATATTTAGAGAGCGATGGAATATCGGGGCGGCCTCAAAGCTCTCCCTGATTGCGGCACGTAATAATCGCATAAATGCACAAGGCATTATTACGGGCGGGCAAAGAGGCCGGCTAATCGCTCGCGATTACTTATGTGAGATTCGCACGCGCGCATTTACGGCTCATTATAATGAGAACAATGCCGCGAACGAGGCATCCATATACGGCGCGCGGCTCCGCGCGCTTTCAATTCAGCTGCGCTTCGCGAAAATTTCGCGCGCCAGCACGAGTCGCGTTGTTGCCGCGCGCGCTCTTTTGTCGACGATTACTCGATTAATATTCGCGTTTCGCTGCCGCGGCCGGGCGATGTTGATTATTGTCCGCGATTAAATATCGATACACTTCTTGGATTTAATATTTGGCACCGCGCGAAACGAGGATGGATTTTTTCGGAGTGAATATTTTACGAAGTATACTTACGGAAATGTGAAATTTACAACGACTTGCGTCATTTTGTTAAACTCACCTGTAACAAAAAATGGGAAACTATTTAGATTCATTTTCGAAGCTTTAATTAATTGTATAAATGTAAAAAGAAATATGATAATTATAATTGAATTTCATAACAAATTATTGAATTACAACAAATGAAATTTACGAGTGCGTACTCTGGAAAGCAAAGATTTTTAAATGATAAAGTTGTCAACCTTTTCAAACGAATTTATGCGCCAATAAAACCAAATACCGTAAAATTACTCTCAACGTAATACTTTTTTTGCTGCATCCTTTGATACTTTTTAATGAAACATTTTACGGTGTAAAATTAAAAGGACTGCCTCGTAAAATGAGACTACATACTTTTTAGTAACAAAGTATCACTATAAAAAATTCCCAATACTCCATTAAAAAAAAAATATTTATTACAGCTGTAAATATAAAAATTTATACCTCGAAGAATTAACCCACCCAAGCATTACATTAACTAAAACGCAAAATGGTAATTTATCGGGAACGTAAATCTAAGCTCCCGACGAACGTTACAACGCTCGCAGACACGAGAACGCCAACGCTCACGGTGAAAAAAAAAGAACGCAGAAGACCGATTCAAACCCAATAAAAAGCTTCCCCGCCGAATTTATCGAATCGTTCCGAAACTCATTGCGTCGGCTAAAACAACACCGAGGACAAATCGAAAAGCGGAAGTCGCTTTATATCCTAGAGACCTGCCCCGCGCGGAACGTTTTCGAAAGTCAATATTGCGCTAATCGTCAATTCGCGCGCGCGACTTTTCGAAAAGCGCTGCGGTCAAGGTTATGCGTCGGCCGAAAGTATATACGACTCGGGGCGAATCGACGAGCGAGCTTTTTATTTCGGCCGGATGCAATTTCCTGCCCGCTTCGGTTGTAATCACGTTCGAATTGATGAATAGGCTGCAGTTATTTGTTGAGCGCGAATTTAGTAGGGCTTTGATTAATATTGTTCGTTAGAGGAGGGTTTTGTTCTATTTTGTTTGCTGGGAAGGGAATGAGGAGTGCACTGGTACCAATTTTCGGGAAATTCGAGAAGAACTGCCTGCTGTGTTTCAAGTGGTTTTTGATTTAAAGGGATGCTTGAATGCCTATCCATTGTGTATTGTAGAAATAATTTAAATTGCATTTCAGGTTAAATTATATAATGTTGAATTTAAATTACTTATTGTTAGCTGCTTTTGATTTTAAATAAAAATAATCTGTTAAAAAGAGATTCAAACACGGCCAGTTGTCTGTTTTGAGGACATATTAATAAACACCTTAATATGAGTAATATATACTTTGAAATAAAGAAGAATTTAAAATTACAATTCAAAGAAATCCAACGTTAATTCCAATGTTTATAAAATGAAACCGACCAAGAAAATGTTTACTTCATTTAATATTTATTATTTGCAGAAAACGCTCTAATTTGTTAAACAAAGTTAATTAAACCCATTCGAGCGTAAAATCTCGTTCTACCTTATCAAAAGCATACATACACACAGTCACACACATACTAAAAGGTCAATTTACCGCGTGTAAAAAAATCCTCGATCGACTCTCAAATCGAAGGAAAACCCGTAGCATCCTTACAATTTCAGTCCTTCGCTCGCGATATTTGCACGATGACGCGGAAAATAATTAAACTGCGCTTTAAATCTCGCTAATAATTCGTTATACATATCTGCCGGTTCGAGCGCGTATCGATAATTGCCGCATCGAGTTCGTTTTAATTATGGTAATGAATTCTAAGCGCGATTGGCGGCGGGCTGAAAAGTTTTATCGAAAAACGTTCAAGGAGAGTCGCGCGGCGGCAGTTTTATGCGCTTTACTGCCCGACGGCCGGTTCAATCTCGTTAGCTTTATCAGAGTAATAAAGTGACGCATGTATTTAATTTTCTTTTTCATCCGCCCCCCGCCCCCCGCCGCCGTCTGCGCTCGTCCGGGCTTTCATTTGGTTATAATCGTAATGAGGTTTCGGTTTTATTTTGCTGTCGCTTTTAAATGCTCTTTCCGCGGATGGGCACTTTATGCTTGTCTTTTTACAGGCGTGTGTAGTGCGGAATCGAGCTGCGAGCCTTTTTTCATCTTGGAACTTTTGAAAACTTGCGTGTTTTGTTAATGTTCCGTTTCGTGAGGGGAAATTTATGTGCATGTTTTTTCCGATAAATTTAAAATAATTTAAAATCTGCAAATTTAATTGTTTTTACCTTGATTTATACTTTACGTGAGTATAATGAATTCGGTTTTGTTTTTATAAATTTTAGATTATACAGTCAATCTCGTGCGATAAATTAATAAATTATTAAAGGCCCTTTTGTAATAAATAAACTATTAAAATAAAAAGCACAATTTCAATTTTGAATTCTAATTTATCTGAAATTTTAGCAAAGCCATTGAAAGTATTTGTAGATTAAGTTTCCCACTCTAATCCAGGAAAACAGAACTTCAAGACCTCACTTCTTCTATCCCGATTCTATTGTGAGTTTGTCTTTTTCTTTCATTCCGAATTGATTTTCCCTCTCTTTAGTCTCCTTTCATACTTTGCGGTACTTCGCTTGATTGAAATTCCGAATAGTGCGTCAATCGAAGTGGAATTTCGCTTTGCAGCCGATAATCTGTGAAACGATGAAACTTAAGACAAAGCCAGTGCGAATCAATTTTTTATCGAGTCTGTGGAAGTGACAATTTAATTGATTAAAACTTTAAAAATGTCTAACTGATTGTTGTGCACTTCTGTTGATATCTAAATATTTTACAGCAAAATATCAATAATATGAAAGTAAAATATATATTTGATATTTTGCATTAGCAAAGCAATTAATGGTGTTTTAATATACAAAGTAATTTTCAAAGCTGAATTTACCACGATTTTTAAAAAGTAAAAATACTTTCTGCGAATAACAGGAATTCTTTTCTTTTTTAGGGAATGGGAAGATCTCGTTACCTCATCTTATTAAAATTCTTATTTTAAACTCAAGAAAATACATTTATAATCCCCGTTCGCGTGACTCGGCGGTTTATTTTACAGGAAATATTGCTTGTCATGGAAGAAATTTATCTTAAAGAACGAAGACGTTTTAGGGTAAAATTTGTTACTTTCTAGCGAAAACGTTAAATGAGAACTTTTTGCTTCGGTATTTCATCAATTAGTTCCAACGATTTATTATTTTTAAAATTAAGAGCATTTTTGTGTGAAACATTTAAAAATAACTTAAACGAATTATTAACGAAATAATTTAAAGTAAAATCAATTCAATTGATCATTTTATTAACTTATGCAACCAGCAATTTATTTGCGAGTCGCAAATAACAATGTAAATAGCAGTGGTCAGTTTTCGGATATTTCAATAAAGGTAAAAGTATCCCAAAGTATGGTTATTGAAAAATTGTTTTACGGAAGCTTAACTCCATTATATATTATTTTAGAGAACCGATATCTGTAAAATATGTAAACGATAGTTACGTATAAAGAATGTCATTTTTGATGGAATGCCTGCTACTCTTCGAACACTGTACAATGTTACTTTTTCACGAAAACTCGTACACGCAAAAAAAACTAGAAAAGTTATTGGAAAAAAGCTCTATACCTTTGGCTCTGTTTTATGCTCTCAGAGAAATTTTTCTGCACTATATATCAACGAAATTGATGGAAAGAATTTTCCATACTGTATCAAACTTTTCTTCGCTGAATATGAATTTTTCACGAGTAGTTTAGAAGGAAGTTTCCCGGAGCAGTCTCTATTACATAAAAAGCTCAGAAATTATATCCCGCCAGAAATTTAAAGCACCGCGCATAAGTTTAACCGCATTGAATACAAGAGTTTATTTGCTACGTTTTTTGGCATTGTTTATACCAGCAACGAGCAACGACCGTTCGCTTCGAGCATCTTAAATCCTTCGCTTTCAATAAAATTCGGAGCTTTACGCGGGAACGTCAAATATCGACTGGCGTCTCTTATCTTTTAACGAGGGCAAATTATTGTCGGATATTAATTCCGGAGGTTCGAGCTTTGCCCACCGATTCGCCATCCATCTCCTTCCGTCTCCCGGCAGTACGTCTTCACTTTTATGACCTATACGAATTCGCTTTATGCCCTCCGTCTCGCTCCGTTTGTCTTTATGGCCTCGGCGCTGCTTGTGCACTTATGCGAACTCGAGAGCACTCATATCGGCGTCGCGATGTGACGTCGGACGGTATATACATATAATTGGCGACGGGGAATCTTTGCTCCCGCTGTTATTGGATGGTATTTTAGTTTTTGATTTTATTTCGGAGTTTGATTAAAGCTTGGGCCGTTAATTAGTTGGTTTTTGGGCGGACACGTTTTGTTTGGATAGATTGTATAATATTGTTAATGGTAATGAAGGAACTGATTATGCGTGGACATGTAAGGTTATATTTAGAAGTGGATCGAAACCGATTGCGTAGCATTAATGTGACATCGTATATAGATTAAATAAACAGTGTAATAAATATGAAATAATGAATTTAGAACCTTAGAGGATGTTATAATTCGTCAGATTTTGTGGTTTTTATTTTATGAAAATTTCAATTATGGAATGTCACTTAATAAAAGTTAAGAAGATTGTTTCCGTTTCGTTTAATTGTTAAAAAATGTTTGTAAACGTCCAATTATTTTTTTAACAATCAAGTTAATTATATTTAATTAAGTTCATTGAATTGTGTTGTTAAAAGTTGAAACCTTTTGTAGGCCGAGTGCACGGCGCGTGCAGAGGATCGTCCGGGGCCGCTTTCTTCCTTCAATCATTGTGACATGAATTTTTTCATGAAATAAGTCAATCAATAAGAAAAATGCACAGAGGCTTTTCACCGACGTTTGCCAAAGGAACACTTGTCTGAATTGTATATGTTGTTTTATTTTAAATTGAATAACGAGCAGTTGCTTAGCGAAATAACAGACTTTTGTAAAACAATTGAGCGAATACGTTTTATAAAATTGTCAGATTTTGTTGAGACGCCGAAGCGAAAAGACGGGCTTGAAGTTTACAAAAATCTTTTAATAAAACATTTTCAAATCTATTTAGAGTTCTCTAAATTTTCTTTGTGCACGAAATTATAATTCTTCAAGAATAGTAACAAAGCTTTAAAAATAAGAAATCATTACTAGTTTCTTAAAAAAAGTGAAAAACTAACGATTACGTTTACACCAGCTTGTTAAAAGAAAGTTGAAATAATCCTCCAACTCCTCCAGCTCCTCGAAAAAAAAGAGCACAAATTGCAATTCCAAAAATTCAGTTCGTTCTGCGAGACCCGACTTTTTTCGGATCACCGTGAATAATTGCCCTCGGAGGCCGGCACAGCCATCCGTCCATTCCGGCTTGTTGCTTAACGTTTTGACGAACGGCCAAACTTCATCAATCGTTTTGCGAGGGAGCTCTCGCGTCAAAGCCGACTCGGGGAATTTTTTTCGGAGATAGCCGCCGCCGCCGCTGGACTCTTCAAAGCGCGAGAACTGCCTCGCCGCGTAAATAACTGTCCGTCGCGTTTTTGCGCGCCGCACTTTTCATCCGCGAGGAGGAGGGCGCTGATTAAAGGCCGCTCTTTTTCCCGATGCTCATTTCGAAATTTCGAATTAGCTTTTGACCTTTGCGCTCTTTGCGATTCGGCTTGTAATTTTGTTTATTGGAGTAGGGTAGTAAATGTGGGGCAGAGTTAAAATTTGTTTGATTCATCGATCGCCGAACTGAATGTATTTGAGCTATAATATATAAATGTTTAACGATTCAAAGGTAATATCGTTAAAAATTTACAATTCTATTAATAAAAGTGTCGATAGATTTTACAAAATTCCGGTTAATGATTATATTCATATATTTTAAACAACGTACGCGAATACATTCTAATTTAAACCAACTTTTAACAAACACTTTTCAAACGCTTCAACCGTTTGAAAAGAACAGCACTCCCAAAAGAGCTCAGCTATCAGAATCTTAATCAGCATTTCGATACAAAGCAGGAAACTATTAAAAAAAAACGTATGGCGCCTAATTCGAATCTCCCTCATAGTTACCCAGATTCTCCTCAACACAATTTGCCGCATTCTTGAGCTTCTCCTTGAGCGGAGCGAAAGAGAACTAGCAATTCCAGTCCAATCGGGTCAGTCTCTCTCCCCCTCTCTCTCTCCCTCGACAGCCTCGGCTCGCGCGACGACTCAAGCGAAATTCCAGCTCTTCATTTCCACCCCAAAGCCTCGCCGCGGAAATTTCAATTAATTGTAGCGCACGCATGCACACAAAGAGACAGCGGCTCCGACGGGCAGATTCACCTATAACCGAATTTCCTCCCGGATAAATTGCCTCGCTCTCTCGCGCAGTTCTTTTCGCGGGGGGGCGGCCGGCTATTTAATTTGCGATTAGATTGTTTGAGGTGTTCTTAATTGAAAATTGAGCATTTGCGAGAGAGCTGATTGCGTTTTAAAACGAGAGGCGCGCGCAAGAAATCGACGACTCGTTCGACTTGCATGCCGCCGCGAAATTACGTTGCCGAGCTGCTTTGAAGGGAAGTGCGTGCTTTAAATTATCGTCTTTCTATACGGAGCTCTGATTGATTTTATTTTTTCGTTTTTGCTTTTATTTTTAGCTTTTGTCTGGAATACGACGTGCGGAAGGATCAGAAAACGATTTATTAAATCAGTAATAAATAAACTATGAAATTGTAAATATGACGTATCGTTTATTTACTTTATTAATTTATGCGATATGGTTTGAAAAAAAACCATTTTTAATATAATAATAGCATTCGCTTCTTATGAAAACTGAAACTATACGTGAAATCTATAAAAGTAGCTACATTTGAGAAAAAATAATTCACTCGCATGTAAATGTGAAATGCACAGCATTATCTTGCCCGGATGCATTATCGGAATCAAAAGGAATAAGAAATGCGAACTTTCTTTCGCATTCCATGTTATTACATCTGAAGTAAAGCCGTTGCATAAAAACAGACATTGCCTGCTGACTTAGTTATCGCGAGCATTCGTGCACTGCAATATTGACCCTGTTTCCGCGCAATTGATATTTCCTCGCGAGCTCTTGCAAGGGAAACCAGAGATCTTTGTAAATCAATTTTATTGCTTTTAAGAAGAATAAAAATTCATATAAGCCTACACTTTATACAAAATTCGATAGATTAACAAAGGCCCTGAAAAAATATTCCAACCGAAAAAACAACTACCCAGCCATCGAACCCCCGGTATTAAAAAAAAAAAAAAAAAAAAAAACTCCAAATCGAATTTCGCGACAAAATAATTCCGCCGACGGCGCGGGGGCAAAACCGCCGTGTAAATCTCGGCGTTTTCACGTTTTTGCAGAATAAACCTTGAGCGCGCGCGGAGAGCGGCGCCGTAAAAAAAGATCTTTCAAAAATAAAATCTAGCATCCGCGCGCCATCCATCCCTCGAAAAAAAAAGGAAGAGCTCCGCCTCTAAAAAGAGGGGGCGTGGGAACGGCGTGCGAAGGAGCGAAAAAGCGATGCGCGCCGGTTATTATCATAAAACTCGTCGGCCGAGATATTGCGCGAGCATAAAGCCCCACGCAGGACATAAAGCTGCATTCCGGGGCGCTTATTTTGCCTGTCGAATTTTCTTCCCGGCGCTGCTCTCTCTCTCTCTCTCTCTCTCTCTCTCTCTCGCTTTTTTTCGAGCGCGTTTTAGGTTTACGCGCGAGTCGTAAACAAGTCGGATTAATGCCCGAGCTCTTAACTTTATTAACGCGCCGCGCAAAGTTGTCGGTTTAACGCTCGTCTAGCAACTGTCGCGGTGAGTTTTCGGCGATACAATTATTGGATCACGTTTGGGAGGTTGCTGGGCGCGAAGAAACTGTCGGAGAGGGTTACTTTCGGGTAGGGTGATTTAAATGCATTGTGAATTAGGGTGTATTTGACTTTTGTAAGGAGATAATCGAGAATTTCGAAATGTATTAAACAATCTAAAACGGTACAGAAATCTGTATCGCGTTGATTTTAATAAAAAAAAAGCTTCTTTTTATTTTAAAATGTCTGCCGAGTATTGTTATTGAAAAATTGAATAACTTATGCAAGAGCTAAGTATCTTAACATTTCCGCGAAGCTTAATTAAAAGTTTCCGCGAAGATGAAACTGACGACTTTTTATTTTGCAGATATTGCAGTTTATAAATTAATTAGGTCGAAATTATTCGGTACTTGGTGTATAAAACCGAGCGCCCACATAAAGGAAAGACTTGCACCCGTTTAAGGGGGCATAAAGAATTTTTTTCTTCAAGCCCGTTCGTTTTTAAAAACCGCGCGACCCAGTTTCTGGTACTTTTTTTCAGACCCGCTTTCCATTGTGGAGACAGAAGCGCGTATTAAATGTTATAACGCGTTGATTATTGCGTCGGTGGCTTCACGAAAATAGTGTAATGGGTTTTGGCAAAATTTTTTTCTGCAAATTAGAATCTCGCGGGCTAATCTTGCAGTTAAATCGTTTGACCTAATATTCGTTTCTTTTATTCATGAAATTATATAGATAATCTTGATTGAGCAAATTAAAGTCTTTTAACCCGTTTCGCCGTAAAATGCTCTAAATTTTTATTTTTTATATTGTTTAAATAATCGTACTTTTTTAACGTGAACCTGTGCTCGGGTTAAACTAAATTTTGATATCTAGTGGAATATTATTTGTAAATTTAATATGGCCAATTCAAGGAAAAACATTATATTCGTAATTTTTCAAATTTTACGTAACTTTTATTATACCATTTATATTATAGTTATGAGATCATACGCAATTCTCGTATTCGGTTTATTTAAATTTTAAATTTGATGAGCATTTTATTAAAAAATTCTGTTTGAACGTATAAAAAGATTAAATTAAAATTTCCGCCACGTCAAAAGTAAGCACACACTTCCGCATAAAAGACGCTAATTAAAATTCTAATAAAGCATCCGCTCATTTTAATTGCACCTCGGCAAGCAAAATATTCACCAATCGAATTAAAGTTTCATCAAGAGTCCACTTCTCCCGGCCAAAATTCACCCTCTCTCTCCCCTGCCGCGACAAAGTGCCTCGAAAGCAGACGAAATTCAGCAAGATCTTGGCGAGGCCGCGCGAGTAGTAACAGCTCGGCACGATCGGGCGAGTTTATATTTACCACCTCGGGGACCGAAGGGTCGCGCCGGAATCGCGAGGACAAAACGAGTCGGGACGATGTAAGCCCGGAGGCGAGAGAGATGCGCGCCCGTTATGGGAATATTCGCGAATTTCGCCCGGCTCGCGTAATCCGCTCTTAATTGCGCGTCCTAACCCTCCTCGATTCCCAAGCCAATAATTTTGCGCAGCTCGTTTTCGGCCCGTATAACCTTGTATTGCTCGCCCGCGGAATGCTCGGGGGTTACGAGGTGCACACACAGCCGGGAGAGAAAATATCGATTTTTCGAATGACGCTCGAGTAGCTTTTGAATTTTTTTTTTTTTTTTTTTTAAAGTGCATTTTTCGTGTTAAGTGGCCGAGGGAAGCCGTGAAATAGAATTCAGAATGGGGCTTTAGTGTTTTATCGACAGAGGCAGCGGAATAAATGGAATGTTTAATTAAGTTTGGAATAGGAGATTGTGTTAGAGAAATTTTTAAAGAAATTCCTATCGACAGAATTTAAAATATTTAGGCGGGGTCTAAATACTTTTTAAAGCGCGCCTTAAAAATATCTTTCAGTGATATTTTCTCTCGACATTTTTACGTAACAATAAATACAGATAAAAAAGGTTTAAAAACATCATTCAGAATTTTTATTAAAATATATAGAAAAAAAAGAAATATCAAAAAATATTCTTTGCTATACAATTTTGAGTATAAACACGCACATTTGCTTTTATTGTTCTTTAAATATACTAATTGGAAATCAAGTTAATTTAATGATAACAAATAGATGCTTTAAGGGGACGGTAAATCACGATAATTACTTTCTTCTACGTCGATTGAAGCTTTTTATATACTTTTTCGTGCAAAAAAAGAAGTAATCCCCGAGTCGGAGAAAAAGGCGAGCGAACCGAAAAACACAAATCAAAGAATAATTGAGCAGCTTAATCCTTACCTTTAACGGCGTTCAGCTTGTTGCCGACCATCTGCTTCGCCACGAAAGCCGCCATGTCGCTGCCGCTGTGCTTTTCGCCTTTACCAGAACTTTATACTCCGCTCTGCGAAAGAGAAAAAAAAACGAGCTATCATTACTCTCCTCTCCTCTGCTAATTATTTTTTGCTTCTGGGCGGGCGTACAAATACAAATTTCCACCGCCGTTAAATCGTCACCCCGCGCAAATTACCGGGGTTTCGACGGATTTAGTCCGAGCAGACGTTTTTAAGCAAAAATGGGTAGGCGGCAGGAAAAGGAGAGGGAGCGGAGGATAACCGTAAAATCTTAAGACTTCCAATTTCCATCTCGAGCTCGCTCTGCTCTACTTAATTTCCTGTACGTTTCCACTCTGTAATTCTCCTTTCTCTTCGTTTTCTTTATCTCGCCCACCCTTCCTTTCGGCAGGCGCCGAAGCTTCGTAAGCCGCGACTTAGTCCGAGTCGAAACCTTCCTCCGTTGTCGCCGCCTCTTTTTTTACGTTTGAAAAATTCACCCTCCCGCGCGATACCCTCGAATAATTATTTCGTTACGCGGCGGTTTCGCGGAAACAGAAGCTAATTCTCTTTCTTTATGGTAGGAGTAATAGTGCAAGATGGAATTTGATTTTTAAACCTCGTGTAATCGTTTTTGTACTTTTTAAGTTTGCTAAGGGCAAATCAATTTTTGAGTATGGCTTTGAAAAAGACACTTAACTTCCTCAAACTAAAATTATTGTTCTATTAGATTAATAATATTAATGTCAAAATAATTAACTAATTAAATAATTGTAACATGTAAGATAACGTAGTAAGATATTGCACAGTAAGATAAATATCGTCATTAAATAATTACAAATATCTTAAAAACATGTTTTTTTTTATTAAAGTTATATTTCCTGGCAAACGTAGAAAATTAAAAATTTCAAAATTCTCAAAAATACTTAAATAGCTATAAAATCGAAACTAATCTATAAAAGTACTTGATATTTTAAAGCAGGCTCATAAAAATTAAATTAAACTTGTGTGCAAAATTTGAAGCGAATCCACGGCGTCGTTTAAAAGAAGTACGTTCATACATACGTAAGTACGTACATCTGGATATTTTTTAAAAACTACTTTTTTGGACTCGCTGAACCTAAAAATGTGCTTCTACGTCAAAATATGAGAATCGAAAAATTTTACCGTTCCAAAGCATTCTCTATGAAAAAGCAAACGTCAAGGAAGAAAAACTTCTCTTTTTTCTAAAGACCCGTCACAAAAGGCCGACTCAAAAGTATATTACATGCAAATCCCACGATATCCCAAGTAATTATTTTTCTCCGCTTTAATGCACTCGAGTGTCTCTCTGCTCTCGAAGAAGTACGTAAAGTCCTGCCTCCTAAGCGAGAATAAACCTGAGGGATAAGAGCAAAGGCGGAAAATGAGAGAGAGAGAGAGAGAGAGAGAAACGCGAGACTAGTTAGTCGTAAACGTCAAGCAACAAACAGGCGGCTCCCGTTTCTTCTCTCGGTGGGGCCCCCGAAGCTTTCTCCCCATTCTGACTTTTTTACCTCTTTTTTCGAGAACAGTGACGTGTGCGTCTCGTGGGATCGAGGACTGGTATCTCTTTACCTCGTTTTTTCCACAGCTCCGCGAGAGGTATTTTAATCTCCGGCTTAGTCGCGCGTTACTACGACGCTTCGGTGTTGTTAGAATGTATTTTTTGTTTTTAAATAATTTCTTGGATATTTTTGAGATAAATTCGAGTGGATAGACAATTTCTTATTTTATAAAATTTAAATAATTCTCTATAAATATTAAGTGACAGAAATGAGGCTTGAAAGTTTACGGTTTTTAACATAAATCTATTATTTTGTATAAATTTAAAAGCGATAACTCTTTTTAACAACTAACAAGAAATCGTATGAAGCACGTATTGAAAAGCAAATTACATCAGCTTGTAAATAGAATCATAAATTTTAAAAATCCAATTCCGGTTATATTTAAACAGCTCATGTATATTTATAGTACATTGCGATTCTAAAAGGGAGGTCGCAAGTTGAAGGATCTAACGAAGCGTCAAATACAAAAGAGTGAGCTTTTATCTATTATTGAAAATACTGTCGATGACTTGACTGGTGCCTGTGAAATTCTCGGTAACAGAAAAACATTTTTGTTACTGGCATTTGAGCGCTGACGTTTTGATAAACAAAGAATTTTTAATAATCAAGTATCTTTCAGTGAACGTATCTTTGTGCTACACATGATATATCTCTTTTTGTAGAAAAGATAGTAAAAAAGAATTCTGAATCTTCTTACATGACATTCAATTAATACCATTTCTCGTTATTTTTTTGAACATTTTTCACTATTACATACAAAAAATAAAAGCATTAAATATTTCCTCATTTAATTTATCAATTTTCTACTTTTTTGTACAATCATTGCAGCTGCATTTTCTTAATAAACAGAATGAAGGATTTGCAATCAAACGAAATTAAAAGAAAACCATCCCTAAAACTAAAGTACCAAGATAAAACCTCCAGTCCACAATCACAAGCCTAAAATCAAGCACCGACTCAGCGATTAAACCACCTCTCAACGAAACTCCATCAATCCACCGCCATGTTTGTCTTCCATTCAATGCAATCCTCCAGGCAGCAACTACATCTGCAAAAAAAGGACGAGGCACGTGCCTATACGACAAACAAGCAGAAGAGCGTCTGGAGGATCCGGTTGCGCGCAGGATCAATATCAGTGGCGCCCAGCATCACTTCTCTCGGGCGCCGCGACGTCTTGGCGCCCAACGAGGGGAACAGGCTACGAAATGGTTTAATAAATGCTGAATAGGAATCGGGGACGGCCGGGCCTTTTTGTCCCGTTGAATTTGGGTTAAGTGATACGCGAATCAAGGAGAATCAGGCAAGATCTGTCGGCGCTTTGGTGGGGATTTTTGCGTTGTTTTTGTGGATATGCTGACTGCTTGATTAATGTCGGCTAGATTAGATGTGTGGTTTAGAGAGGTTTTATTCAGTGAATTGAAGCGGTATTTTAGGCGATTGCTCGAGGGACGAGAGGAATCTAAGTAAATATATTTGATTTACTGTGCTACGAAATTGAGTCGATAAAATTGTGTATTTGAATTTTTATAAAAAATAAAGTTTTTTAAATTTCAATATTTCAGTTAAGTAATGACATGAAAATTAGGATCTCCTCGTTTAAAGTTTTTTCAACTTTTTTCATATGTGGATATTTTTCCGCTATCAATTCACGTCCATCACTTACAGAAGTAATGGCTGCGAAAAAAAAGTCGCAAAGGCAGAGGATTTTCACTTTTTCTTATTCCTTGCGTAAACGGAATAAAACGCAAAGTCACTAAAGATGAAACCAGTGATGGAAGTTATCCTTGAAAAAATTGCGAAAAGATGGAGAAATTATTATAAAGTAATTTTCAATACATTTTTTAGATATTGAATTGTGCATTAAATATACTTTAATATTTAAAGAGCTTATAATTCTGTTATTCCTAGCAAAGAAAAGTAGCTAAACGCTACGAACGCATTCTAAATAATACACTAACTAAAAAACTTGTTTCTATAATTAAAACGCCTTTATACCCCCGAGTAAACAGGCTTTCAAAAATTCTCTCCACACCCGGGGCGCTTTCACCGTTTACAAGCGAAACAGCACGCCCGATGAATAATAAAAATTCGAGCGTCTTTGAAACCTCTCAAAAAGGTATCGCCATGAGGCTCAGCGAACTCGACGTATGCAAGCAGAGCCCTGCACTGTTTACCCCTCACGCATTTGCCGGACGTGCATTTCGAGCGCGGAAGAAAATATTTGTTTTTCTCTCCAGGCGGGCACCTCTTTAAAAAGGTTTATCGAATGACGAGAAGAGGAACTGACCCACATTCGTACGGAGGGGACTCGCAAATCGCCCGAGCAATTAAGGGGATTGCCGGGGAAAGTTTTATTTATGCGATGACGTTCGCGGGGGACGATGCCGCTGCCTTTGCCTTTAAAAAATAACAATATTTATGATATGAGTTGATCCCTTTTTTTTTTCGCCGGCTCTGGATGCTATCGAAATTGAATATCGGGGTACTAAAACGACATTTTTTTATGTAAGAGTGTATATCAGGGACTTTATGATGATAATAAAACGGGTTTTTAAGTTTCAAAAAGTTGTTACTGACAAACTTTGAAACTAAAGTATTGGTCGCAATAATAGAGGTGAAGATCGTAGTAATGAAACGTAGAAGTTGTTATCGATCGTGCTTTTTATCTTTAACTCTTTTATTTTTTGAATGATTTTTATAAAGTACGTGGCAAAGTGTCCAAATATGTACAAAATATGACATATTTCATGTGATATTTTGTCATCCTTTTTATCGCTAACAGGCAATTTAAACTTTAAAATATTGAGTATATTTTTTAAATTCCACATCAGTAGCAGGTAGAATTGCAGGAAACAGTTTGTATTTACGAAATGGTAAAAGTTAAAAATGTAGTAAGTACTTGCACATCTCTTGAACAAATATTTGGATTATATCGACGAATGATGATTCAACCTAGATTTTAGAGCTATCAAGTGTTAAAATGTGTAAACGCAACTGACAGTCATATGAATCGTATGAATGCAAGCCCTTGACAACTCTTCATGAAAAGCTTCGAGTTGTCATACGTATGTTCCATTATTACGAAAGTAATGATGATTTAAATTGTGATTTAAATGGAACGAAACATTCTACAAATTGTTATCAGAGAATCATTTGAGCTCATCATCACATACAAGCACTGCAATACGATATAATAAGAATGTAATTTTATCAATTGAGTAGTTAAATAGAATAATTTCTTTCCAATAAACGGCAAAGGAGAGATTTTCAATTTGTGATTCGAATTGAACGAGAATCGATTTTCTTGCCCTTTAGAAAGCGGAAATCTTAAAAGTTGCTCCCAGTGAATTAGCCTCCACTTGATAGCTGTTCATTTACATTTCCCTTTAACCGGGATACAATGAGATCCCAAGCCATTGTGTTCCCCTTTACGGAATCGTCGATTGTCTCGATCTCTCGGAAAAAAGTTATTTTTCACAAAGGCAAACAGCCGGAGTGAAAAGAGAACAGGCCAAGCAAAGAGAGAAAGCTCCATTAGCTCGTCGCGGCGAAAGTCGCGAAAATTTTAAGGTCCTTCCCGTGTAACGTTTAACTTTTAAGTATGACAACTTCGTTGGAGAAACTTTTTAATGCAGAATATAAACTAGGTTTATCAGCAACTTTCTCCCGGCAGATTTGAAAAAAAAAGTTTTGACTCCCGGTAGCCTCGCTCTTTCTTTCTCCCCGAGATCGAAGTGCAGTATAAGGATAGTCGTTAGCGAGCTGGCAAAGAGCCAGGGACTGCTTTCGCCAAATCAATAATTGTTACAGCCCGACTCAGTTTTCTTCTTTATAATGACAATGCCGGTAATGATGAGGCGATAAAAAAACTTTGCAAACAGCAATGACCATTGCGACTTTTATATAAATGTTACTTTGCAGTTCGTTTGTATGGGGATTATTTAAACTTTTAGGTCTTGTTGTTTCCGTTATCTGTGACCTATATTTGAATCTGTTTTTGTGCGAATTATTATATTAGTTTCAGTTCGATTATTATTTTATTTTATTTTATTTTATAAGAAAATTAAAGTCAATTAACGTAAAATGAATGATTTATGAAATATTTTATTCAAGAAATATGTGAAAAAAATGGTCAAATATTTTCCATTCGTACACAGAATACGCAGAGTATACAGAATAAAATTGAAAATAACTTATTTATCAGCAAAATGAATCGAAACCCCTTTTGAATAAATTATTGTTTTTTTACATTGTTAATACCCTGGTAGAAATGGACAACATTTCTTAACTAGGAAATAGGTAGCAAAAAAAAAGATTAAGTAGGAACAAGCTAACCTTTTTAGAATATAATTTCCTAGCATGAAACGCTTTTTATCACATGAACTAAACATTTAATAGAATAAAAGCTTAAACCCATTTTTAAGGTATTAAATAGCTACTCTAAATGTTCTGAAAAAGTAAGGCTATGTAACCTCGTGGCTCTCAATGTCATACTATGAAGAGAATTTTACTAATTGTCCGTCTACATAAGAAA
>UCOM01002871.1:0-22124 GCA_900474385.1 Ormyrus pomaceus | reverse complement strand
CCAATTACATTCAAATTGATCTATTTGTTAGACCTGTGGCTTACGCCAAAGCCAATTTTTTGAAAGTGATGTAGCTTGAAATAAAATGAGTGTAGAGTTTTTAGGTGAAAATTTCTAAAGGTGTACACCCCCCTTAAATGTACTAAAATAGAATGATATTCTTTAAGCTGGACTCTATGCAAAGCTGATAATAATATCAAATTTTATTTTATAGACTACTAGATAAAATGAAGTAATTGTATAAGAAACAGACAACGAGTAGAAGTAATGAAAGATAATTATACGAATGCAGTCCTTAAAAATAGTCAAAAACATGCTTTGTAATTATCTTTTACCTTTCGGTTCATAAAATCATAATTCTACCATATTTCAAAATGTACTTTAAAAAAACGGATACAACAAAAGCTGTTGAAAATAAAGAGTATACTAGTTTACATTCTTCGATAAAATGGGACATTAGCCAGGCATGTCTCTCGTAATACCGTCGAAGGCAATCACGAACTGGCCAACCAGGCGAACGAAGCTAATAACCACAGTGTTACAACGGCGGAAGGCAATTATCACTGGCTCGGACACGTGTTTCCGATATAAAAGGGTCTGACAACATGCATACTCGAGCCCTCAAGCTCGTCAATATCGACGCGGAGGCAATTCAATTATGTCCTGCCTTCAGCGCTGAGGCTAATATAATAATGAGGAGCACGATGCCGTTCATAAAACTTCTCTTAAGCTCTACGTTAATACGCGAAAGAATGCACCGAAGCGTGTTAAGCTTCGAAGTATTATATGAATTTCAGATCAGTGACTTTTACCAGGTGGCTCAATAAACGTTTTATGTATAACGTATCCGACAGGAAGGATTAGGTGCTCGCAAAATGCACAGAACTTTAATTTTTGAAAAACTTGGGTGAAGTGGTGAATTATGTTTATAAAAATTTTATTTACGTATAGTTTTTGCACTTCGTATTATTATATAAAATTTTAAAAGCAGTTCGTATAAAGGTATTTACAAAAACAAGAACAAATTTAAACAAAAGTATGCTTGCCAGTTCAATAATTTTAAGCTCTAAAAATTTAAAAACCAAAATTAATAGCCGTTCCTAACGGATTCCATTTACAAAATAGAATATTTCGATATTAGTGCGAAAAAGGTGTTCCCCGCCCGAGTGTGAGTTTGTCGCTCGAGCGAAGTGATATTAATAAATAAAATATGATCCGTTCATTAGCGAAACAAAGATTGCAAATGTAAATAAAGTCGAAAAGTAGCTTAGGCGACAGATTTGAAAGAAAAGCGTAATCAGGGCACAAAAAATGCCTAAGTCTCGTAAGTCAGCTGGAACTTGAAAACGGGTTTAATTGGAACGTAAGAAATTTGTACGCACGATAACCCTATACTAATGAGAGGCGTGCGCAGGAGGCGTAGCTAACCTAACGGCACACGACAGTCGCGCATGAGACTCAACAGAGGTAATTTATATTCTATTAGGTATAGTAATATAGAGGAGTAGCAATTACAGTTCTATTCGCACTGATACAGAAAATAAGACCCTAAAGAGGAATTCTACTGGCTAAAAAATATTTAGTGGTAGTAACGTACTCAAGTAAATATTAAATAAAGATTTGAAACATTTGATAAGCTTAGTGTTTATTATTTTTATCGTTGTACTTATGGATTATAATTGCTTTTTATTAAGTTTGGTAATTGAATTTGAACGTTTGGGAAAATTTCATTGCAGGGTTTGGCTAATGTTCCATTTGCGCGGGCAAGTTTTAAAAATGATGCGCCCAACTTTTATGGAAAGTCTTGATTCGAATTTAATAGTTTGGCAGTCTTTAGCTTTAGCTGAAGTTAAAAGTTTATACGCAGGTAATAAATATTTCTGAGTTCAGCTGTCAAAAAGATGTTTAAATAAATAAGAAAGTTAAGTTTACCCAATTCGCCTAATTTTCTACACGATTCTAAAAAATGATTAAAAAGAAGATCAAATCAGTTAAATTTGTTTTAATAGCACGGGCATAGCTTAATTCTTATTCAAAATCAACCTAGTTGCTGAAATCGTACTATTTTGAAAACTTTAACAATCAAACTTTACTTAATTAAGTCACCAGAGTTGTCTAAAAGCAATTGAATCCAAGGTTCATTTACGTTCATATATAAATGAAGATTTATGTCCTATAGTGCTGCGGTGTAGTATGGAAAATAAATTCGCCACCACGTATTTTCCTTAGTCACCTTACCTAAATTCGATTAACCTAGTAAGCCAAGATTTTACACAAATGTCAATTCAAAGGCGGGGAAGGGTGGGAAAGCTCCAACTCGCAATCCCTGCGACCTCTACCGTTTGTTACTCGCAAGCTTTAGCCAAGCTTTTACCTGTAGAGCGTAGTCGGTGTATATGACACTCTAAGTTATCTAAAGATAAGTAACTCGGTAGATAAATTTGCAGGGGTCATCAGTTTCGTTAGGCGGACACTGTTGTCGCTAGGTTGTAGTTAAAATTACAAGTGTTAAAAATGCAACTTTATATATAAACAAATGTATAATTTAACAAAAATTATTATAGAAAATTTACAAGAAAATTAAGATTATAGAATTTTTTACTTTTGCTTTTACCATTTTTTAAAAAAAATGATAAATACTATAAAATAATTCATAATAGATTCACAGTTCAATAAGAACAATTATTTATTTCTATTATGTAATTATGAGTATTTATTACTTTACTGCGCTCGACATTAATTTATATTAATTGAGGTATCGTAATTTTCAATCTTATATACTTTACGATAAAATTCACATAAAAAGTTTATTAAAAATTAGAGCTATATTATATTCAGAATACCTGAATATAGTACAGCTTTTAAACAAATTTTAATTTCTCGCGGCACATGAACACGAGTCTCGTTAAGTAACCACAAAGCGCCGAGTTAAAAAAAAGCAAAAGCTAAAGTTTATGCATCGTTGCGAAAAACAGTATTCAGCAGACAAGTATAAGCACGTGTCGCAGTCCCAGGGGAAGAAAACACGGTCGCGCTTTGCTTTTACTAGAAGTCAAGCAGCGTTCATATTTTAGGGGGTGAGCTCCCTTCTCATCTCCGTCGCGATGACAGCGGCAACGATTGCAAGAGCTTTCGCATACATTAATGCGAAGCTGGATCTTTTTGGCAAAGAAATGGGAGACAGGAGCAAAGCTGCGCGATCTCGTCACTCGAGTTGATTCAATTACCGACAACGCGACGATGAGTACTTCTTCGGCTTGACTTTATACCATACATACCGACATTAAAAATCTTTTTTATTTAGTTTTTCCTAGAAAATTAACCATATTTCTTCACTAAAATTTTGTTAAAATTATTAAAATTAATATCTCAGCTTAATAAACTCTATTTCAAACTGTTGTTCTTAGATTTAGTTAACATATGCGCACCTCGACGAGTTCAATGTCATCATGCGTCATTTAGGGTTTAAAAAATTAAGCAAAACGTTGTAATAAAATTTTTTCCACATTCACAAAATCCAGCATTTCTCTGTCTGATCTTAAAATATTTAAATAAATATGTTCAGCTCCTGCATTACAAGAGTACACTAGTTCTACACTAATTATCGATAAGAGCAAAAGCATTCTTACCGAATAAAATCGAGCCTAGAAAGTCCTTTCCTCTAATTTTTGTACTTACGTATTCTCAAGCAGCAGCAGCCGCGGCGGTAGTCGAGGATCGCGCGGAATGCGCTGCCGTCGCGGTAAGATACGAGAAACAAAGACGAATAGGGGTAGACGAACTATAGCGGGGCGCAGCGCGAGATCTCGTAAATCGTGTCCTCCTTGACTTACGGCTACTCGGGGGAAGGGGAGTTCGTTGCAATTACCGTCGCGGGATTTGAAAAAGCAAAAGCGGAGCGTCGCGAGACTGAACTACTTTCCGCGTTGCGAGCAAAGCCAAGACGCGACGTTTTAAATTTCAAACTGTCGTTTTGCAAGGTAGATGGTCCTGCATTCTTCTATTTGCATTAATTTTGGTTTTACTCTGCCGGTTCTTCCATGGCGGAGGGTCGGGTGCAGAAAAAATGTTTGCACTTTTTCTTCCCCATCTGCGGTGAATGCAGTATAATTGCGGTGAAGTTCCGTTCTAATACCGGTAGCGTTGGAATTGCGGGAATTCTTAAGTTAAAGTTGGCGCTAATATTGATGAATTATCGTTTTAAAATATTTAGATTTTCATTCAATCGCGTTGACTGAAATAAATAAATAAAACAAGTTATATGTTATTTATAATACTTTGAGGGTCAATAATATTGTACATTATAAACAGTCTCTCCCTCTCTTATATGCAAAAAGCCCATTGAAGCCTCCTCAAATCAGCTTTATCATGAAAATACATTTAACCGCAGACACTCAGTCGTTCTTTTCCATTTATTCTTATTTAGCTTAACGTAAACACACACATACCCACTCTCTCATATCGCATCTAACATTATTTTAGTTCATAAGCGTTAGCCACAGTGACACTTGTAAAAGTATATAGTTTCGATTATTTTTTTATTTGTATTTTCGTTTTTATATGTTATATTTTATTCGTACTTTTATTTTACACTATATTATATTACATTATATTATATTATACTATTTTTTTATTTTTAGTTTTATCTCAAAATTTATATTATAACTGCGCAATATTTGTGATAAACGAATTGTAAATTTTTTTTTTTTTACTGTCTAACTATACCGCACTTCGAGTCCTTAGTTTTGAATAAATTCACTTCACTTCATATACAAAGCAACCATTCAAAATCCATCAGTACGTACTCCCTAGTCATTTTGCCTTCTTTGTTCATCTATTTAGCTTCACTCATTTACTCAGTCTCATCTCTTTCTTCCTGTTTACTTAAGCATTCATACACTTCATACACATTAGAAATAATAAAATTACTAATAATATTTCATATTAATAATTGTCATTATTACTTTCATGTTTTTCTAAATTATTTGTAGATTTTTCAGAAACTTCAATTGTACACGTCGTATCATCGCAATCAGTATTAATCGTAGAATTTTCTAAAATATTTTCTGTTACCTTTATTTTAGCAATTATTCTAGAATTTGGACTTCTTATTTTTTAATTAGACTTAAATTTATTTAATTTTCTGATTATTTATTCGCCTTATTTATTCCTTAATGGAAAACATTTCTTACCTAGGAAATAGGTAGCAGAAAATAAAATTAGGTAGCAACGAGCTAACCTTTTTAAAATATAATTTCCTAGCATGAAACGTTTTTTTTACATGAATTAAGCATTTAATAGAATAAAATCTTTAACCAGTTTTTAAGGTATTAAATAGCTATTCTAAATGTTCTAAAAAAAGTAAGGCTATGTAACCTCGTCACACTCAATGTCACACTAGAAGAGAATTTTACCGATTGTCCAAATTATATACTATATCTATATTTATTTTAGTTTTTTACTAGTTTATTTACGTTTAATGATGTATACTGAAACATAAAGAAAGATTTATAATTAAAGTTTTGAAAGCTGACAATTCTATTCTTATCTATTAAAATTAAATTTTTTGGCAATTTAAAATTGGAATTTTTTTCTTACGTATTAACAAGGTAAAACTTATCGTGTTATGTTAGGATATATTTCATATTACAGCAATAACTTTCTTAGCTATTTACTAGCCATGTCAATTTAGAAAGAAAATTATCAGCCCATTTAATAGAGAAATCGTGTGAAAAAAAGCGTTTCGTCGTGACCTATTAAATAGCCACGGGATTTATCTATTAACTATTCTCCTGGCCATTTTCAATGCTGGAAATTCTACCAGGGGCCCGTCGTCGCCAACAAGTAGCTCGCGCAAATATCACTTGTCATGCAAATATTGGAAAATCAGGGGAGTTCTTTGCGACGAGTACTCCCGCCGCCCACAGCGTACGCTTTACTCCCGCGGTCATGGAGTAAAAAGGAAAGAGGAAAATAGGGCGGGGAAGGAGGGAATCGACAAGCATGAAATGCGAGAAAACGTATCAGCAGGGCAGGAATTTTATTGGATTTTGGACGTCTTTGATACGAATTTCATTGCGATCAATCCCGTTCGTCTCCCCTTGCTTCTTCCGGTGCTGTTTTCGCAGGCACAAATACGTACACCCCTCGATTTACCACCGCGCGAATCGCGGCAGGATGCAGCGAGACACTTCTAATCCCGGGGCCGCGCGGGTCACGTACGTAATGTTTACGGCGTGACTGGGGAAGGAACTTGGCCGCGGTATTTCCTGCTTCGGAGAAAATATTCCGCTCTCTGCGTACTTTATCCGGGGCGGGGTAAGATTAATCTTTTTTTTCGGCGAATTCGCGAGCCGAAAGTTTTCGCGGGCAAGCTTACCGATCGCTTACGGTAAATTATGTAAGGGGCCGTCTGCTACTGCTGTACTTTCTTTCGAAACTTTGAGAGTTCGGTTGGCACAGAGCAGGGAGTACACTCGTACTTTCGAACCGCAATCTTCGCAAAGCTCTTCATTTTCGTGATTTCTGCGAAGCCGATGATTTAATTAGCAAGGGAAAGCTCGATTTTGTTTGTCAAATCCGTTTAGTGGCTATTCAAAGTTTGGGACGATTAATTATCTGAAACGCACTTCTGCATTTAGTAATGAGTTCGGAAAATAAATGGGCACTATTTGAGATGAATTGGAGTTTCGAAGTCAAATGTGCGCGCTGCCAGCAATGTTAATGACCGTTTAAATTCAAATAATAGATCGGCACTTTAAAGAAATGTGGATCATAAAACACAATTTTTATTCTTCAAAAGTATTGATAGCTATACGGCTAGTAAAAAATATTTAAAATCTTCCTTGAACTGAAACGTCTCACTTCAATAGTTTTACAGTACCGTGTCTATAAAATAATTTTATTTCGCAAAATGCTACTTTGAGATGCGAATGTACTAAAATAAAAAAGATTTTATCAATTTTAAATTTTAACTGAAAACTCCCAGTGATATTTAAAGTATTTGACATTATACTGGTCATTTTCAATAACTCCACACAAAGTATAACAAAATATATTTCAATTTGTTTTTATCATCTCTCTTATCTCATCTCTTAAACTAGGCGGTACCTCTGTTATATGATTGACGATTAGTACTATAGATAAATACTATAGAAATAACTGCTTCAATTTTATGCCTCCTGAAACTCAACTTAAATTAAGTAGGAGTGACATTTTTGAATACATTTTTATGACGTTCCACGATATTGTTACCCACAGATTAATGAATTTGAACAACAACCCCAGAATACAATTTCCACCCACAAATACTTAGCAGCAGTCAGTATAATTAGTATTAATTTCAAAAGAAAATATATAATATAAAAAGATTTCATTTATATTTATTAAAAAGAATTACGCGTTCCGTTAAAAGTGCAACGAGTATAATAACCAGACGAAGATAACAAGCCACCTGTTTCTATCTTTGGGTTGATTCAACGAGATTCAAGTTATTTAAGAAGTTCTCCTCAAAATAGACAAGTATTTATGAAAGTGTGGCTTGAACTCGTAAGAAAACGAAAAAGTTAAAATAAGTTGAAAGAAAGATAGAAGGGGAAAATGAATAGTTTCGTTTTATTTTTCTTCGCTTATTTTTTGTCTCTAATGGAACTTTAGAGAATTTATCGAAAAAATAAAAAGATAATTAAATTTCTTTTAATTATTACTCGAATAAAATTAATTTAATATTGAAAACCATAGATGTGTGTATATAACTATCGCAGTGACAATATTTATCTAGGTTACGGCAAAAAAACGTTTGTTACAATCCTGAGAATTTATACGCGTATGGCATTTTTATTGATTTAAAAATATTTAATTTATCATTTGAGCCCAAATCAATAACATCAATTCAATTCTCGTATGATTTAACAAAATTAATGAGTAAAAATATAACGGATACAATTCTCTGACGCTTATAATTCAATTTTTAAAATGTTACAGTGGATCATATAAAATTCATATTTGACATGCTTCTGAATCTTATTTGTTCTTGTTCACAATACTTACATAGATTGCAAAATAGTTTACTACATGAATTATTAGAAAACGGTGCAATCTGAATAACCTATAATTTCTGTTTTACGAAACAAAATAAATGACCAATTAAAATATGAGCAATCAGTAAAAAAATTATAAAATGAAACTGAAGTTAAATAAAACGTGATGGAAAGAAAAGATTGAAGTGGAACGAGCGGGGGAAGATTGCAGAAAAAGTTTTATCTTACTTTTTCCCCACGGCGCGCCACTGCCGCGAGTTTCTATATGTATAACCCTGCCACCTCATCCTCGCTCAAAATGATGTGTATACGTTTTTGCAGTGGTTCTCTCGTTAACTTTCTTAAGGGTGGTTTTTAGTGGCAATTATGTTTTAATGACTTTGTAGAGTTAAGACCTTGTTTTTATTAAAGACTACAAGTGCAAGTGATTCTCAAAGCGAGACTTAATAAGACAGTGGTAATTATATAAGGAGAAAGAAGTGATATTTGGTTGTGAATAAAAATATAATTGTAAATAACATTTAAGATTTATTAATAAAACGCGTGATTTTTATAAGTTTATGTTAATTGGGCATATTTTCTCAAAGTATTTTTATTTATAGCTTTCTTAAAAAATTCAATTATACGTTTCTTCCAAAAAAAAAATTCACGGCAATTAAAAATAGAATTTAAATTAGAATTTGAAAATCGTAGAACGTATCTTTTTTTTGTAAAAACGGGAATTAATTATTTTTTTATCAATACGCGTGGTTTACTACATACACTAAATATTTTCATTTCCTTTTATGCGTTTCTCTAAAATTTTCAGTTTCAAAAAATCTCTTTACGGCTTTCGTTGGACAATGGAAGGGAAACAGGTTGCGGAAAAAAAAGAAAGATGTGAAGTTTTTAAAGCTTCTGGGGTCGTTTATTATTTACAAATACGTACAAGTACGTGAGTAAAAGTAATTAGTAAAGCAATTAGTGAAATATTCAGAAAAATTAGCGTGCAAGTAAATTAATAAGTAATTAATAATTAGTAAGTACTTGATGTAATTATTTATTGTTTTTTTCGAACGTCTTTGTATTATCTGTTTATTGATATTACAAGAGTATTTTTGTTCTGAATTTCAATACGAATATGTTAGAAATTTGCATCGGTATTCGGGTTGGAACGACTATTTATTCGCCCTACATTAAAACAAGCGGTGCGATGGAAATTATTCGAAAATCCGAGATTCAATAACATTTTACAAATAACTCTTAATGAACTAACAGTAAAATGAAAAAAGAATTAATCAACTGAAAAAATTTTCGAATGAATTATAGCAGTATACAAAATGGAACGTAAAGTAAAGTAGAATTCGAGACAAAAGTAGATTTTACTTTTTATTGAAAAATCCAATAATCTTTATTACATTCCATTATAAGCTACGTCGAATATCTGGTTTAGTTCTTTTTTTTTTATATTTGAAACTTGCTTCAAATGAATAATTGAAATAATCTCAGTTAAATTTCAAAAAAATAAAAAATGTATTAAACAATAATTAAAATGCTCAAAAATCGCCCTGGCTGCGATTCCAAATATCCAAAATCGTAAATTATTCAACTTATGTTTGGCGCTTAGCCCCTCCGATCGCTCGTCCGGATCTATCCGTAACGCGTAAGATCCCTAGTCTCTAATTTAATTCCAAACTCTTGCTAAAAGGAACTCCATTAGTTAACTAAAAGTTGGACGTATATTTCAAAGCATCCAGTTCGAGCAACGGCAGAGAAGTCTCGTTGACCGGTACTCCTATAAATGAATCCTTTAGCGTGACTCTGGTAGTTCGAAATTCATTTTAAACTGCATATCTGACCCTTAACCATCTAAACTTACTTTTATTAGATTTAGTTTATAAATCGATGTAAAATGATTAAAACAAAATGCAGCTTTTCATTAAATCTTAAAATAAAATCAAACAATTTTTTACTCAGATTTTGAGTATCAGAATGACCTTTTTTATTTTCTAATTTAATTGATTTAATTCGTGAAGTATTAAGCATTATTATAAATTCTTCCTCCTTTAATTAACCTCCTTTAACTTCCTCCTTTTACTAACGTATAGCCGGAAATAACTGAATTTTAATAATAATTTGGACTGAAATAGATGTTTATTTTCAGATTAGACATCTATTTCGTCTATTTTCAAACACAGAAATCAGAGTCTATCACATACCATTTATAAAACGCTTCCCCCCAGTTATTCCAGTAATTCCAGTAATAATTTCATCCCAAGTTCCGAATAAAAAAAGGAGATTGATACCCCTCTGCTTCCAGCGCCCGAGATCTACAAGTGTTCCTGCGAGGAGTCGGGCGTGCTGGGCTACGGCTTCGCGGTGGACTGGTGGAGCCTCGGCGTGCTCGCTTGGGAGGCGCTGTCGGGTCAGCGGCCCTTCGCCGTCCACGCGACCACCAGCCACCGCGAGGCTCTGACCCTGCTGAGCAGCCGGCCGGAGCCGTCGAGCCGCTGGAGCCGCGGTGTGCGCGAGGTGATCGAGAGGCTGCTGGCGGTCGAGCCGCTCGAGCGCTGCTCGACCCTCAAGGAGCTCAAGCAGCTCGGCCCGATGACCAGGCTCGACTTCGACGCCGTCCTCAACAAGAAGATCAAGCCGGCCTTCACGCCCCCCAAGGACCACCTCAACTGCGATCCCACCTTCGAGCTCGAGGAGATGATCGTCGAGACCAAGCCCCTGCACAAGAAGAAGAAGCGGCTCGCCAAACAGAGGTGATGAATTTTGCCGCGTTTCCGCGTTCGGAGCACCGGGATTTGCTTAAATTTCTTTATGGTTTCGAGATTCAAAGTAGGGATTAAATATACATTTCATAATCATTGCTTTAATATGTATAGCAACAAGTGTTATTTTTGGTAAAATATTCTTGTACATCTACAATCTGCTTTTTACTCTTTATTTTTCGACGCGTACTCTTGCTATCTGACGGTATGAATTCAACACTCTAATAAGCGTTGAATAAGCTTGAAATTTACATGAATAAATTCGCAAACCTTATGACATTAAATCAATTTTAAAGCTTGCACTTTATGTATGAGATTTTGCTTGTCTTGGGGAGTTTACACATATAAATGTGTCCCTTATATTATCATATATTAACATATATTATATTAACATACTTGCAATTAGGCAGCATTCATATTAAAAGAAAAATTAACTTATTAAGTTAAACGCAATTTTCTATTAATTTCAATTTTTTCTTAAAATCCTGAATCTCTCGTTTATTCTTAATTTTTTACGAATTTCAATTTATGAAAATTACGTTTCTATTTAAAACTTGCGAAAAATCAATAAATTTATTCTTAATTTGATAAGTACGAAAATTGGGATTAATTAAAATCGAAATTTAAAATATAACTAACCAATCTTTGGAAATTATTTCAGCTTTCAAAAGCCTGGAGGATTTTTGACCAGAAAAAATTAGATTTCAAGCGTTCTCGCTTTTGAAAAGCTTAACGATTTTCTGTTCGCGGCGCCCGTATTGCTTGAACCCGTGAGATTCACTTGTTTTCAAAAATTCTCCGGTTTCTCCGACTCAGAATGAAATGCTAGAAGCTAGAAGTATACGTTTACTAATGAATTTAAGATTTTAAAATTCTCTGTCCAACTTTTACAATTAATTACAATAAAAGTATACTTATTAAATTATATTAACAAACTTTATAAACGTTTTCTAATGACGAACTTAATTATTAAAATAATTATTAGCTTCATTTATACTTATCTAATTATAAGTTTTATAAACATCTTAAAAATTAGTTCATCTTACAACGAAACGTTTATGACTGATACTTACAAATAAACTCGCCTTTATACTTAATCTTAACTCGTTATTAGATATTTATTTCTTAAAATCTACGAGTTATAAAAATTCCTAATAGCTTAATTCAGTTATACTTCGGAAAAATTCATATTCTTATGACCTGACAACTTAACTATAAACTCAATCTAAGAACTTAATCCAATCCATAACGTAATTGAAGAATGTATACATAATTGAAGCAGAAGTCGAATAATAAGTAAGTCATACATAGACAAATTTAATTCGATTCATCTGATGTAAAAGTTCTGAAATTACTTTCTGAACAATTCATTCGTGTGTTCTTGGCTCATAAGTAAAGTTATAATAACCGTCGGATTTCTGTAATCATAATTTCAACCCGTATAATCTTGGCGGCCGGGATCTTTTCAGAATTCAATCTTCGAAGGGTTGGCACTTAAGTGCTTGAGCCCACTCTAATCTCTATTGCCACGCACGTTTTGCCCCTTTCTCTTTCGGTGCCCCAAGATACGCTGTACTCATATATAAAGAGAAGTATAGAAACAGTTAGCTTACCAACCCTGGCAATAAGGGCGGATGATGAGGAATTATTTGATTAATAGATTGCTTTAATTAATTTTTTTGTTTATTCTTCCTCAAAGTAATGGAATTGCTTATAATCGTCTGAATTAGCTGTATAAAATATTTAAATTGCGAAATGGAAAAAAATAAAAAAACTGTGCTACTGTTTTTCATTGAATTATATAATAAATAATAAAAATTATAAAGATAAAGTTGCATTTAATTAATATTTCTTACTTAATTCTTAATCATAAATACCAAACAAATATTATTTTTATAATTTATAATTCTTCTTTTTAACGACTATTGGTTTGCATAAAACTTGTTCTTTGTTTAATTAATTTTTGCACTCATTCTCGTGGAATAAATATGATCGTAAAATAAATACTCTGGAAAAAGTTGAAACTTTTACAATTCATACGAAGTTCGTCGAAAAAGGAAAATGCAATGAATTCATCGCCCAGGGCTAAATTTTGGTCGATATACCGTAAGGCACTGAACATACTCTACACAAAAATACTGCATACTCAGTGCTATAGCGTAACTCTATCCTAACGTTCAAAGCATATATTTAATGCTTAAAATAGTCAAACTTCGTTATTTTCAAAGTATCGCGTTACTTTTTTGAAAACACAAATGTTTCACAATTGTTTTAAAACTGCGAAAAATAATAAATTTTCCTCTCAGAGCAACGTCGACCAATAAAATCTTAACCATCAGCGGCTTTATTACAGAATTAAAAGAAATATTATAACTCTCCCCCCGTAGTAAGTGGCTTAAAGTCAAGAACAGGGTAAACCACGAGTCGAAAGTAAATAAATCCGTCGCCCACTAATAACGTTCCCAGGTCGCTAAAAGCCGAGTCTCTGGCGGAGGATCCTGTGCAGTCGAGCGATCAGGCCAGCGGCAGCTTGGACCAGCAGCGTCGGCTGGCCTTCATCCCCGAGTACCGAGTCTACAATCGGGAGCGCGAGCTGGAACGACTGGAGCGCGAGCGGAAGGAGCGCGATTGGCAGGAGGAGCTCGACACTGCCATGAGCGTGGCCGAGGTGGAGGCGACGGCCGAGCCAAGATTAAGGTAACGCAGATATCTGCTTTTCGGTCGGCGCGCCAACGGGGGGAAAAACTACTCCCGCGGGGCCGATCCTCGTTTTCATTTTGGCTGGGGGAGATTTTCTGCCGCTTGATTGCGCATCGCCGCGGTAATGATCGCCGGGGATTTTCTCTTTTTTTTTTCTTCCGCCGCGGACTGTAAAATTCAGGCGCTCGGATGGGCAGGCAGGCTGTCTTCGGCGGGATTTTTATCGTGATGGCTGCAGCTATTCCGACATTTGTTGGGACTATTCACTTTTTTTACGAGTTTCGGTAGCACATTTTTTTTTATATTCTCTTTGCGGGAGATCCATTACACTTTCGGGTTCAATAAATGTGATATTAATAAATTTGCAGAATATTCATAAAAAAGTTTAATAACCTATCTGTATAGCGGTATAAAGATTATGATAATAATTAAATGTCATAAATTTATTTACATATGTATTATGGAAAGAATAATAACCTTGTAACATCCGAACTTTTCGGTTCATATTAACTTGCTTGTTCAAATTTTCATGAAAAATTTCCTGCAGCGTACATATTATATTTGCATGAATAATGAATTATGTTTCGTAAATTTCTAATTTAGCAATGCATTAAGAGTTTGAGCAGTAAATATATTATTAACTATAGTTACACTAACAGGTGTATTAAATTAAAATAACTTCTTTATTTAATTTTTATAAAATTCAATTTAATGTACAAACGTACGAATATTTATTCACAACAACCGCACAATTCATAAATAAAGACCGAAAATATTATAACAGTTCATTATTATTTTTAGTATTTATTATTTTCTTTTCGCTAACTATAAATATTATTGAAAGTATCTTCCTTTATATTTATTAAATTTCATTCACCTTCTAATAGCAATGGTATTAACTTGATATTAATTTCAATATTTACTTTTTAATAAAAGTTAAAAGCTGCAGTAACAAATAATTTTATTTTTTGTTTCATTCAATTGTAGCCTGTTGTAAACGTAAAAAATTATTTGATTATCGTTAATAATTTTTTCAGTAAAATACTAAATTTGAATTTTATTTTTGATCATCTAAAAGGCTCAAACTTGTATTGTTTGTTACTCTATAAAAACAAACTGTTATAATGTAATAATAATAGAATTATTATTTATTGAAACAGTCATAATTATTATACATGATGACGTATATATGTATTATTACAAACATATGAAAAATTTTCATGCCTCCTCTCTGCGCATTATTCAACGACGTTGCTAAAAGATGACAGTATAACAGTACAATGTAAACCAATATTGCACTCGTTTTACATTTAATTCGCTGTGAAACCTTAAAAACCTTATGTCAGCGGAAAAAATGAAACCATAAAAAATGTTAAGGGAGACCTTATTTCCGCCTTTACTTCTCTGAAATACGCCGTATAATTCCTTTCTATCTCCGCGTCGAAAGTATCTACCGTTCATTAAAAGAAAGAGCGGAATTTACGCTCGTCGCCGGGCGCATAGACATGCAGCGGCCATCGGCGCCCAGAGCCTCGAATAAAACAAACGCAATAGCCGATCGTTAAACGGCTGTGCGTGCCGTGAAAGCTCGCGAGAAGTGCTCCGCGTCTTAATAGAAAAGTAGAAGCGAAAGTTTTGCGAGCTGCGAAGCATTCCTGAGCCTCTCAACGTCGGGAAGGATAGACGTGGCAGCAGCCCCGGGTGAGGGGAGGTGTGCGCTTCTTAAAAGCACGCAATCCCTTAAGGGATGGTAAAGCCCCGCTGCCCCAATTTTGCGACAACATTGACGTGCTTCGAATTTTAGCGAGGGAAACTAAATTTCATGACGGTGATCCTATTTTCTCCTGGAAAAATTGTTGTGAGAATATAAACGAATCTCTTATAGTTAATAAAAAGATTAGTTGCAGATTTTACCGAAAAAGTTTAACTATTTAAAATTCAAGCTATTATTTAAAAATTAATGTGAAATAATGTATTGCAGTTCAAAGATGTCAGTAATAAAAACTAAAAAATATCCGTTTGAAATGGACTGACAGGAAATTTAACAAATTATTTTAAGATTTTTTTACAGTTAATTAAATATAAAATTTTTAAATATCTTCTTTTGAAATTGGTTTATTTAACTTTCAACGGTGCTCGTGGAAGCATTTTTAAATTTATGGTAATTTTAAACTGTATAAACAGGTTCTTTTATTTACATTTCGAAAATATTAAAAGTCGCTGGAAAATGAACGAATATTATCGATTGAGTAAAGAAGTCTATAGATGAACTTGATTCCAACGGAATTCAATATTTTCCATAACTCTTATAAAGTAAAAACAGATGAAAACATAAATTACCAATATTAAAAATACTTTTATGCTGTTATTGAAACGAATCAAAATAAACCGAACTTATGACACGCAAATGCAGCACATTTAATGTTTTTGAAAATCGTTCGTTTAATTTACGTTTCCCTGAAACACTCAATTATATGCTCCTATTAACAAAGTTAATTGAAGTGGAAAGCTTTTACAGAACTATATTGATTATTCTATCTACGTGATTGGCGAAGTTTGATCTATCCCTTCAGTGACGTTGACAAGTGACACTCGTTGAATTCATGTAGAAATTTATTTCTTTGAAGAAATTTTACAATTAAATAATTAGTAATAATTAATAATAATTCATGTAGAAATTTATTATTTCTTTGAAGAAATTATACAATTAAATAATTAGTATATCGACAATATAAATTGTTTAAAACATAAAAACACATGATGCGCTCAGATAACTCGATTACCTCTGCATACAATATTTGTATTTTGCATTTTGTATTGAGACTAGATTAAATAAATAAATAAATAAATTTCTTTAAACGACTTTCTGTTTTTTAAGATCACATTTAACTATACATTTTTAAAAAATTTATAATCGATGAAATCAATCATTGAAATTTATTTGTAAATTAATTATTATAGTCGGTTTAATGAATGATACTGAGTCAGACCTTTTTCAAATATTATCCGGTCGAACAAAAATCCATAAAAAATGTCGCTATTTCTATGATAAATATGAAGTTGAGGATTTTATTGTCTCGTCTCTTTAAGAGTCTTTCACGTTTATTAAAGAGAAGTGACGCCTCAATGGCGCGACTATCCTGCATTAAATTTTGATTCATTCTACGAAGGTTAAAAGTGTATTTAAAATATTAAGCGCTCATAGCATCGAAGATTTTATGAAGGCTGCACAGTATATTATTTAATCTAAAAGACGCAGAATGTAATTTAAATCATATATTGTACAGATAATATCTAAAATGTATTAAATGTTTGAAATTATTAACACGAATGTACCCGATTTCAATATTTAATCCAAATTTTGTAATTATTTAACAAAGTAAAAGACATAGTGCGAAATACTCTAGTTATTTAATGGGATTCGTGGAACATTTAATCATTTATGAAAATGCACTAACTATTCTGTGACGATGTATATAGTCATTAATTGAAATTTCATTGATCTATTAATTCATATTTGCGTTGGTCAATAACGATTACCCTGCATTACTAATTTCACATTTATAGAACTACACCGAGGGGCATACATATTCTGAATATCAATAGAATTATGCATCGACATTTACAAAAGACTAACACACACGATATTACTAAATCAATCGACATAATCCACATAAACCTCGGCTGTCCACAGAGCGAAGGACGAGCCGGAGGACAGCGAGCCACCCGAGCCGCAGCAGCATCATCAGCAGCAGCCGCCGCTCCACTCCAGGCTGTCGCCGGCGCTGGGCAGCCGGCTGAGCGTTTCCACGGCGAGCGTGCGGGCGCGCATAATCGGCTCGCCGCAGGTGAGTCGGCGGAAGAGCACGGGCGGCGCGGACCTGGACTTCATCGATGCGAGCCCCGAGCCCTCGACCTCTTAGGGCACGCCGCGCCGGCGGCCCGCCAGCTGCTGCCTCTGCCTGGTGCGGCCGAGGGCCGCCCGGGTCAGGGAGCCGTCGCCGCCACCGCCTCGCGAACCGGAGCTCGGATGATGGTCGGAGGACGGACACTTGGCTGCGAAGGAATTGATTTTAGGCGAATTATTACGGGCGCGGCGAGGAGCTGCTCGCGGGTAATGACGGGTCTTTTGTAGGTTGCGGACTGATGGGTTATATATAAAGCCCGTTTACGGTTTTTTTTTACCTCGTCTCGAGAATTTTTTCTTTGATGAAAGAATTGCGCTTCTTACTGGAGAATCTTTTTTAACGTGTGAAGTGTAAACTTTAATTAGTTAGAGCCTAAATGAGATGTGTCATTTTAAGATGAAAGGTTCCAAGGTGGATCAGGCAGTAAGTAGTGTTTTGGCCTTTCGTTTGGATATAGATTTTATTGAAATTGGAATAAGGATAACGTGAAGTTGAAAAAATAAAATATTTAATAGAAGACTTATTTAAAGTAAAAGATAATTTTAATGATATTTAAATTTTTGTTTTACGTAACTTTTTTTTAGTCGACTTGGTTTTAAGTAAAAAACAATTTTATAATGATTTAATTGAGAACAAAACATTTTCTGTTAAGCCATTATTTGAAATATATGAATATATATTACAGATTTTTTGTTCGCACAGAATTTTATTAAATTACTGAAATAATTTGTATATCCAAGTATTTTAAAATAAAATTCACTGAAAGATATAATTTATTTTTTATGGCAAGATAGTCATTTTTTTAAATGTATGTTTAATTAAATTCACTTGAAGTTACGAATACTTTCTTCGTGAATTCATAACTTCAAGTGAAGTCAATTAGAAGGATTTCAATAAGTAAATTCTATAAATTTTGTTAGGTCACGTACTCTGCAGAGAAAATTTGTACAAGTTGGTGAACTCCATAAAAACTTGATCCTTAATCAAATTTTCTTGAATTTCCGCTTTCTTAGATTTAATTAATTAAATGATTAATAAATAAAGATAATTTTTGTATTTTGAAGAAAGGAATTTGTACAATTAATAATTTTCATTTTAAATTACATTAAGATAAATTAATAACAATAATTTTACTAGGCTGCATTATGTGCAGCAACACATTTTTGGATCAATTTAAAGTTACTTAAAATGATTTAATACCGATTCACGTTGAACCAACTATTCCATATAATAAATAATATGAACAAAAAGTGAGAACATAATTATAAAGTTTGTTAACATAAGTGAGTTATATAAAGTATCAGACATATTAAAAAAGAATTTAAAAGAAATATTTTATGTAACTGTAAGATTTTTTTTTAGCTTGAAGATACATGGAATCTGTGCAAATGAAAGGAATGAAATCTAAAAATAAATAAATTAAAACTCTAATTTCCTTATCCAACCAAATTCCACACAAAAGAATGGTAATCAATAGTTTCAAAATAAAAGAATTTTTAAACCTCGATATTGTGACTGACTAAAAAATAAATTCTTTAATTACGAAATTAATGAGCACAAAACAAAAAACTCGGCGTGTCGTACAATTATTTAAAATTTAGTCATTGTTCTAAAAAAATCTTGTGTCTGTAGGACAAAAGAATATAAATGGTGGATTCCTTTCAATAAGTATTATTTTTATTACATTTTTACATTCAATGTCAATAAAGGGATTTAATAAACGGGAATTTTAATAAAATATATCATCAATATTGTTTTCTCTATATACAAATTGTTTTTTATCTTCTGCATAGATAAACAACCACACCACTTAAACATTTTATCAAATTTTTTTTTTTATTTTGACTTGGTTCGCTAATAACCCGCCGCAAGTCTCCCCCCAAATCTTCTTTGCTACGAATTTCTATCTATCGGTTCATTGAAAATGCTACCTTCTGTATTCGCATAGCATTCACCGTGGATTCCAATTTTAGTTAATCAATTGGTACAGTCTAACGTTACAATAATAGGGGAAGCGTTTTTCCGCGAATTTGAATTCGAATACCACGTGCACTCCTCGCTCACCCACTGCCTTATCTCATTTCGAAGTCCCAATACGAATGACGGAATTTGACGGATTTCATTAAGGATCAAAAACTTCTCTGAAGAGGATGGAACTAATTTGGATCATCTATCAACGTCTTTTGATATTTTATATAAAAATCTTTAAAATACGTATATGCGGATGTAAAAATAAACCCATAATTACAATTTTTTCTGAATTCACTCGTTTAAATTGCTTTAGACTCGCCGAACTTATTGACAACCTTGTGCACGAATGTAATTAGAGCTAAGAATATAAATCGGAGTATGGGTAGTGCACAAGTAAGAAATTAGGGACGCGTGCTTATTGCGGCAAGCTTATTGTAACGCTGGACTGTATTTATTTATTCTATTTTTACATTTCTATTTACTCTTATATTTATCTGATTGTAATTTCTCGTTCAATCAACTATTTCATTAATTGTGTAAAAGTGTTTGAGGAAAATCGCGAACTTTTCATTTGAAATTACGCAATATACCGTTTGAAAATTTGAATTTTTTTTATTCTATTAAAAATTTAAAAATTACGTAGCAAATCAGATTAAAAATAGTGTTAATTTAAAGACTTGCCTAGAACATAAAAAAACATAAAAATAACAACAATTTTTTATAGAAAATTGTACAAATTTGGAAACAACCACAGACACGTTTTTATTCGAAGAATTCATTAAATGATTTCTTGGAAACTGTTCGATATAATATGTATAGTTTTGCTACTTAAAAATATGCTTTCTTAATCTGCAGTGGTGTACGACTAAACGTTGTTAATTAACAAATATAAATATGTAATATTAGTAAATCAAAATATGTCTAATCTTTGCAAATAAAATATATTTTACATGTATATATAGGTCAAGTTAAAATTGATATGAACATTTTCAATGAAATCGTCATTTACTGCCTAAATATAATACCTGTCCTAAAAATAAAAACAAAAATTAAACATTTTTCGCAATTCATTGTAAATATAGTATCACGCAAGCGATAACATTTTTTGTAATTTAGAAAAAAGTTTCTTATCGATTTTTATCACATATTTTTACCTACAAAAATGTGTGTTCAAGAAATTGAATCGGCTGTAATCGAATGGTCAAATAAGCAGAATGCTTATAGCACTATCTAATGATAGAGAGTCATTATTGTAAACACGCCTCGAATCCCGCTCTTTATATTGGAAAAAATTCCCTGTCTTTTCTATAAGTCCACTGTATGGTTGGTGGAATTCGACTACATCAGGAATAATCAAGTTTCGCTTCGGCTAAGAATGGCGGAAATTAACTTACAATCAAATTAATAGTTTGAAAAACACATGAACGCACAAGAATATATTACTGCGTGTAAGGAAAGATTCTCAGTGCCTTACACAGGAGTCCACGCTGAGGATCCTGGAGGAAAAGCCTTGATTATCCCTATTCTATTTGAATTCTACCAACCATGATGGATTTATAGAACAGAAAGGGGATTTAATTCTTACTGCAAACAGTGGGTTCACAGTAATGTATCTATCATTAAAGATAGTGCTGTGAGAATTTCTATTATTTGAATATTCGATTAAAACTTATTTAATTTCTCGAAAAATATTTGTTGTTATTGTTTGCTTTATGTTTTCTGCTATTAAGTTTACGTTAGATTTATTTTAATAAATACTAAAAATGATTATAACAAAAATGAAAATCAGCTTTTGTAAAATTCGTATTTTTTACAAAAGGTAATTTAAAATTTAAAATTATTATATTTTATTATAAAAGTATGATAAATTACAATCCATTACATTCTTAAAATTTGTATTGTTAAAGGTTTAATTAAAATTAAATAATCAGTTAATTTAATTATCGAATATATATTTAACAATATTCTACAGATATTTAAAAATTTGTAGATAACTACAAAAAAATAAATAAAAATAGCATACACAATAAAAATACAATATATAATATTTAAAATTTTATTAGATAATTTATTAGAAATTTTATATATATGCCACTTCTGAAAATCAAAATATTGAAAGCAGGTTTATAATATCAAAAAACATTTAGTAATGTTAGCTCAACAGTTGATGTATTATAACTTTGAAAGTTATATATGAAATTTTAGTTTCTTTTTCGTAAATATATACATTACATACATTACAGCAACCTAAACTTCACACTATTTCATAAATACAGGCTTATGGAAGTCGAAGATTTTAGGTAACCAGAAAATGTAAAAAGTAAATTTTCATCTAGGTGTATGTAACATCTAAGATTTTTACTAATATGGCGAAGTATAAAATACTTGGAAATATATAATAGCGTAGAAACGGCGATATAAGCGAGTAAGTACCTACTGTAGTTTACAATTACACAAATTTATAAAACTGTTATAAAATAGCGTGTTAAAGAACTTAAGAAGATATAACGCCGTTAAAAGTGTCCCTTTTAAATTAACTACGAAAAATATAATCAAATAAACAATATATTTTTATATTATTTTTATGATAATATTTATTACAAAAGCCAAGACTTTTGACCCTTTTGAAGAAGAAAAGAAAGAAAGAAAGAAAAATTCTCCATACCTTCCCTAGTAGAAATCGGAACTATTTTTAGAGTAGGAATTGGCCATTTTCATTTGCAAATGCCCAAAACCTGGGCAGTATTACT